>JAKWIY010000705.1:0-31427 GCA_027704805.1 Solanum corneliomulleri
TGGATGAAGGGAGGAATCCAAGCCTTCTATGATGTCGCCTCCTAAAACACCTCAACGACCGACACCTAAAATGTTTGGAAAAATGAAAGAAATTGGGGTTAGTACTCCATATGTACTAAGTATGAGATCTTTTGCACATACACAAGCAAAACATGCTAAAAGGTACTTTTTATCAAAACATTTCCCAATTATCCCTTTAAAGAGCTAATGCAAAGTCAAGTAAGTCATATCAACCAACTAAACATGCTTACTATCTCAACAAGTAATACTTATCCCAACATACTTGAAACCATGATATACTAAACCATAACATAAAGGTATAATATCATAAGAATGAATACGAGTCAAACATATCATAATAAGCAAGACAACTACCCAGAAGTCCTTATCAAGTCAACAAGTGCATTGACCAAGTAAAGCCCCATAACTTCACTCAATCAAGTATACTTAACAATAAAACATGAAAAATGTCCAACTTTACATATCATGGAATTTATCTTGCATTTCATCACATATTATCATCATAGTGAAAGGCATATTCATAAATTAACTAATGAACATTAGTATCAACAATGTGTCATGGTCATCATATATACATCATATATTATTATATCATAATGTATAAGAACCTCCTCCTAAGACTCCTCTCAAGGCTAACTAGTGCAATATCTAGGCACAGTCCCATATCCCTACTTAGACTAAGCTAGAACCCTTAGGTTATCAAAGGTAGGGTTCAAATCTTTTAATTCATTTTACCTTTTGGGAACATATTTGCCTAACTGATGTAGACTACATGAGCTAGTGTGGAATCCAGTGCATAAAACCCTACACCAAAAGAAGGCGGACTACTTGCCAAGGTAGTATCAAAACATGAAATGTAGTAACTAAGGGGATAACATAGTTAGTATTCCTATGGGGGTAACATAGTTCAAGAACTAGGAGATTTAGTTGGGAACCTCTTTTTGTGCCGTGAATTAAAGTCTCCAATCTCAAGAGTAATGTAGTGCTCCTACCTTCCCTATATGGGAAGGGAGAATTCTCTATATAGTTCACTCGAGCTAAGCTAGAGTCCTTTTTTCAAATGTCTTTAAGCCTTTAATTATCAATCATAACTTAATTTAGGCCTATCGGGTCTACCCCTTGTATAATAATCATCATCATCATTAGCTTAAGAAGAATTGTATAAGGTCTTTCATCACAATTCAAATAAGTGAGGCTAACACTTTAACATTTCATAACATATCAAGGCTCTATGATAGCTTCCACCATCTTTATACCACATACACCTTAATCAACCTCACAACATAGTCAAGACATTTCAATTCAACATCATACCACCCCATAATCCTAGTATAAGGCATACTCCAATGTAATATCATAGCTTAACAACAATTAATCACAATTGCAAGGAAAGATAGAGATTCTAAGACTTACCAAGTCTTCCTCATAGTCTATCATCAAGGTCTTACCATCAACCATAACTCAAACCAACTTAGGGAATAACATAATCACACAATGATAATCAATAATATAGAAAGGACAATTGCATCTCTATAACATAATTCATCTTTAGATCACAACTTGAGACAAGGTACATGGATTAACTTCACATTATAATTCACAACCCTAAATTACATCCCAACAACTAGCATGATAGGCCTTAACTCATTTTAATTTAATCATAATAACACCATAGAATAGTATCTAATCAACAACAAACTCAATTGAATGATCACAATATAATATAGGTCAAGATCACTACCTAAGGCTAGGGATAGAGAATCATACTCTTCAATTTAGACCAAACCATCAAAAATTACAATAAACAAGTTGAATTACATGTTAATCTACTCAATATAACCCTAATAATTCATTAACAACTCAATCCATAACTTTAATTTCGTAATTGAATGAAACCCATAAGAGAACTCAACTTTTTTGAAATCTATTTTGAAGGAACCCTTTGAGGAAAGGATCTCAAAGGTGAATAGAACACATAGTTAATGTTTCACAACAATTTTTTTAAAGAATCCATCCTTTTTCATCCCCCCATTTCACCTTCCAAGCGAAGCTTCTATGTTCATCAAATTAGAGAAAGAAAGAAGAGAGAAGGAAGAAGGTTTACTTGAGAGTTTTTTTTGTGCTTTGATTAATGAGGGTTGAGGGTATTTATAATAGGACTTAATAAACTTAATTAGTCTCTCTTTAATCCCCAAATAACCCCTAAACAACTTAATTAGTAAAATAAACTTAATTTAAAATGTGCAGGAATTTGTAGACCCCATCAACGAGACCTCGACTGATAAACCGTTGGTCCACCGACTGTCCGTGCTGCACATTCGTAAGTTCGGTCAGAGACTGGTGCAGGCGAGACTTTTCTCGAATTTTCTAAGTGTGGGACGACAGTGTCATCGACGCCTAGTGGATCCACACATGGACCGTAGCCTGTACCTCCGCACTCTGTCGATGAATCTAGAAATTATGCAGGTGATGGACCTTCTCCACCAGCTTAAGTGTGGGACGAAGGTGGCATCGATGCCTATTCGATCCACACACGGGCCGTCGTCTGTCCTATCGATGCACACTGTCAGGCTGTGCTGCCTCAAACTTTAGGGACCTCCTCAAGGGACCTTGGTTGGTCCTTGGGGATTCGTACCCGGATGTTTTAACCATGGACAACTCAAACACCCATTACTTACCTTTCCACCAACGTTCGCACAATTTCAACTCCTAAAACTTAGTCAAGTAGGCTAAGGCACACTATCATGCATTTGAACAAAATCCCGGATGTTTTGGTTGTTTAATATCCTAAATGACGTATATCTATTAAAAATAGACTTAGAAACAACGTTTATATTTTATGACACCTAGGCTTTATAATGAGTCTTGAATTTTCAAGGTATTATATTATCCCCCCAGTAGGAACATTCGTACCCGAATGACCGTAAATTTCTTTTGAAGAAAGAAATAGACTCAAGACTAGCATCCCAACCAATCAATTCATTATAAGTCAAATATCAAAACTCATATTACCACACATAAGACTCAAAAACTTTATTATGAGACATTTCTTTTTCACAACCCTTATGAGCTCAACATACATTACATGAGTCAATTAGCACAAAGTTCAACTTAACAACATGCTACCTATCATTTTATGAAGACTCACTATATCACAATGCACAACAAAACACAAAAAGGCAAAAACCAAGATTTCAAGTTTTTAATAGCAATACTACAATAACTCACTGTAAGTTCTTTCACAAAAATGCATAATGTGCAAAACATCACCAAAAATTAAGAAACTTCAATTTCTAGTCATATTTATATTATAAAAAGAAAGACTAACCTTAATTCTCAAAAAAATGAGGGTAACGGGACTTGATATTGTCCTCGACCTCCCATGTTTCACCCTCAACCAGATGATTTGTCCATAACACCTTTACAGAAACCACTTCTTAGTTCCTCAACTTTTTGACTTGCCTATCAAGAATTTTAACTGGAAACTTTCTCATAAGAGAGGTTATCATTGACACTAAGACCGTCAATAGGAGAATGGAGTCTGGATCACCAATACACTTTCTCAACATAGACACATGGAAAACCGGATGAACTGAAGTCAATTCACTACGATGTTTCAATTCATAGGCAACCTTACCAACCCTTTTCAAGATTTTATAGGGAACTACATGACGAGGACTCAATTTCCTTTTTTGCCAAACCTAACCACTCCTTTCATTGATGAAATTTTTAAATACACCTTCTTACCTTCTTCAAACTCCAAATCCTTTCTTTAATGATCGGCATAAGACTTTTGCTGACGATAAGCGTTTGCAACCGATTCCTTATGATATGAACTTTTATAAAGTCTTATAATCAACTCAGGACCAAGAAGGTATGTCTCTCCCACTTCTAACCATCCAATAGGAGACCTACACCTCCTACCATACAAGGCTTCGTAGGGAGCCATGTAAATGGATGAATGAAAACTATTGTTGTAGGCAAACTCCACCAAAGGTAAGTGTCTATCCTAACTCCCTTTTAAATCAATGATGGACGATCTAAGTATATCTTCAAGGGTTTGTATTGTACTCTCCGCTTGACCATCTGTTTGGGGATGAAAAGCGGTGCTTAACTTCACTGTAGTACCTAACCCTTTTTGGAGAGACCTCCAAAATCTAGATGTGAATTGTGTGACCTGATCTAATATGATGGATAACGAAATGCCATGACGGCACACAATCTCATCTAGGAAGATTCTTGCATAATCCTCCATCCTCCGCCGAATATGAAGACTTGATGGGAATGAAGCCAGCAGACTTACTTAATCGATCCACAACCATCCATATGGAATCATAGGACTTTTGGGTCCGAGGTAAACCTACTATAAAGTCCATATTAATGTCTTCCCACTTCCAGGTGGAATTTGGAACTCTTGTAGTAAGCCATCCGTCTTTAGGTTTTCAGCCTTTACTTGTTGGCAATTTGGAGAGTTAGCGACAAACTCCGTTATGTCCCTTTTTAGACCTTTCCGCCAATATATCTCCCTTAGGTCATGGTATATTTCTGTCGACCCTTGATAAATTGAATAGCGAGAGTCATGTGATTCTTCTAGGATTCGATCCCTCAACCCATCTACATCGGGAACACATAATCTCTTTGATACTTTAACACACCATCCCCCTAAGGAGAATGATTCATTCAACTTGCCGATAACCTATTCTTTTAAATCCATTAAGGCTAAATCAAGGTGTTGTTTGGACTTCACCTCAACCACCAAGATGACTCGAACTTATGATGAACTATGGCACCCCCATCTAGAGAACTCTCCAACCTCACCCCCAACCTAGCCAACCTATGAACTTCCCTTGCTAGGTCCTTTTTGGTTTCGCCAATATGGAGTACACTACCCATAGTCATTCGACTTAGGGCATCTGCGACTACACTAGCCTTGCCGGGGTGATAATGGACGTTCATATCATAATCTTGTAATAACTCAAGCCACCTTCTTTGTCGGCGATTCAACTCCTTTTGGGTAAACACATATTGGAGACTCTTACGATCGGTAAAAACATCATCATGAAACCCGTACAAGTAATGCCAAAAATTTTTCAAAGAAAACACCACAGCCACTAATTGAACGTCATGAGTGGGGTTGTTTCTCTTATGTACCTTTAGTTTCCTAGAGGCGTAAGTTATAACCTTCCCGTTTTGCATAAGCACACATCCCAAACCCACTCGAGATGCGTCACAATACACCACAAAACCCTTTGTACCCTCCAGTAAGGTTAACACCGGAGCGGAAGTGAGACTATCGTTCAATAATTGGAAACTCTTCTCACATGCCTTAGACCACTCAAACTTTTTACTCTTTTGGGTCAAAGTATTCACAGGAGACTTAATAGAGGCGAACCCATCCACAAACCTCTGGTAGTAAACCGTTAAACCCAAGAAACTCCTAATGCCTGTCGTAGTAAATGGTCTAGGATAATTTTTCACCGCTTCAATTTTCCTTGGGTCTACCACAACTCCCTCACTAGAGATGATTTACCCAAGAAAAGTCACAAACCTCAACAAGAACTCACACTTACTATATTTGGTGTACAATTGATGTACTTTAAGGGTTTGCAACACTACCCTCAATTGACCCATATGATTATTCTCATTTTTCGAATATACCAAGATATCATGAATAAACATAATTACGAATGAATCTAGGTAATTTTAATACACCCTATTCATTAGGTCCATAAATGCCACCGGAGCATTAGTGAGACCAAAAGATATTGCAAAGAACTCATAGTGCCCATACCTAGTCTTAAAGGCCATATATCAGACATCCTTAGCTCTCACCCTAGTTGGTGATACCCAGACCTCAAATCTATCTTTGAAAAGTAAATCTCCCTTAGGAGTTGATCAAACGAATCATCAATACGAGGAAGAGGATACTTATTCTTGACAGTAACTTTGTTGAGTTAATAGTAGTCTATACACATTCTCAAAGAGCCATCTTTGTTTTTGACAAATAACACCGGAGCACCCAATGGAGATATACTGGGCCTTATAAAACCCTTATCTCGTAAATCCTTGAGTTGGGACTTCAACTCTTTCAATTCGGCCTGAGCCATCCGATATGGAGTAATTGAAATGGGACTTGTTTCCGGTATCAAATCGATACGATAATTAATTTCTCGTTTGGGAGGAATACCGCGAAGGTCATTGGGAAAAACCTTTTAGAATTCACTCACTACGGGGAACGACTCAATAGGAGGAATTTCGAAATCCAAATCTTGGACTCTTGCTATGTGATATAGACAACCCTTCGAGATCATTTTACATGCTTTTAGACAAGATATAATGTGACCTCTAGGAATAGAATTCCCACCCTTCCACTCAACAACGGGTTCATTTGGGAAATTAAACCTCACAACTCTTGTCCTACAATAAATAGAACCAAACTATCATGTACTTAATCCATACCAAAAATGATATCTAAATCAAGCATATCTAGTTCAACTATATTTAAAATTGAAATTTTATTGGGCAATGAAATAGGACAATTTCGATAGACGATTTTAGCAACAACCGACTCTCCCACTAGACCAGACCCTAAAAAGTCTAATGCAAAATATCGAGTAAAATTTCAAATCTTTTAGCTATTACAGGTGTAGCAAATGATAAAGTAGCGCCGGGATCAAGTAAGGCATATACGTCAAGAGAGAAAAATTTCAACATACTGGTCACGAAATCGGGAGAGGTCTCTTGCTCACCGTTAGAGTGGAGAGATTAGAAGCTGTTCTTCTTTGGAGCATTTATAGAACAACTTGCTTGAGCTTGGCCACAACCCTTATCTTGGCTCTTCAAGTTTGGACAATCTCTCATCTTGTAACCACTATTGCCACACCTAGTGCAATTATCCATCCCCTTAAGGAAATCACCATAGTGCCTTTTACCACACTTTCCACAAGTTGGATGATCATTTCGTGAATTGAAACCTTTTTTCCCTCTTGAAATTTAGGGTTAGACACCCTATCACCGCTAGCTCTTGTGTAACATTTCGGAAAATTACATGTCTAGTGAAGAGCCTAATAGGTCTTTAAGAATTCGTATTGGGGATACATAGGTCTTTGAATGCCCAATATTGAGAAATATTGGACATAGTATAGAAAATTGACTAAGGGGTATTAGCCAATTTCTATATATTGTCCAAATAAGCATAATATTGGGCATATTAGAAAATATTGGCTTAAAGGGTGTTAGCCAATTTTTCTAATGTGAATGATATTGTTTAAGAGATGTACCTGCAATAAAGTAACTAATCTAAGAATATTCATTTTTCATTTCTCACATAAAAGGTATGAGACATCCAAGTATTAAGCCTACATACCATAGCACATGATCAATTAAAATGATCATGTAGATTAAGCAGTTACCAAGGACATAGTGAGGATATTTGGGACAATAAGTAAACATTTCCAAAGGAACCATAAATAATAGTTAGTTAGAAAAGTGCAACCAACCCATGTGCAAGCACATATGCAAGACATGTGAATAAGGTGCCAAAGAAGAGCACCACCCTAACCGAATTCAGTTAGGGTAGTTAGGGAAAAAAAATGTGCACAAGGGACAACTCCGTGTGGTGTCTAACATCTCTACAAATTCTAGACTCTAACCTAATGCCCTAAATAACTAAATAACCTAGTACTAACAGAATTGGATCCATTAGTGCACCCGACAACCTAGGACCAAAACCGGGTTGACACTAACTTAGTACTAGTTAAAGAGACAACCTAGTACCTAACCTAGGATGGTCAAAAATTTTAGTTATGGTCCTGTCAACTAAGGGGTACTTTAGTAATTCCCCTTGTTTACCTAATTAATTAAATAATTTAAAAGGGCAAAAAAAAAAATATAGTGGAAATTTTTCAGATTTTGGTTACGACAAGAAAGGGACAACCTAGTACCTAACCTAGGATGGTCTAAAGAGTTAGTTAAGGTCTTAACAACTAAGGTATAATTTATTAAGTACCCTAGGCTACTTAATTAATTATTTTAGCAGCTTAATCAATTAATATAAAGGGTCAAAACCGAAAGCAATAAAAAGTTTCAAGATTTCGGCTGAGACAAGAAAAAGACGACCTAGTATTTAACCTAGGATGGTCCAAAGGATTAGTTATGGTTATAAAGACTTAAGGGTACTTTAGTAATTAACCTAGTTTAATTATTTAATTAATTTATCCTTTTAATTAATTTAATTAAAGGGGTCAAACCTAAATCCTTATGCTAACCTAGTATAATGCAAGAATTATCCTAGTACTTAACCTAGGATGGTCCTAAAGGGTTGATTATGGTTCCAATGCCTTATGGGTACTTTAGTAGTTACTCTAGGCCCTAAATTAATTAAATAAAGGATTTAATTAAATAATATAAAGTCAAAATAATGAACTAAACCATAGTAAACATTAAAATTTCATATTTTTGGTCAAGTCAAAATTCTCCTCTGTTTAGTCAACATAGGAGCTTTTTTTTAGTAATTAGTTAATTATTTTATTTAATTAACTTATTAAACCCTAAGTTGAATAAGTCAAGGTCAGTTCCTAAACCTTAAAACCACGTTTAAACTCAAACAAATACACGACTAAAACCAGAAAACAAGTGTGAGAAAAACAGTGAACAAAACGCAGGAAAAAAAAACAAAAAAATTCTTATACGATTTTAAAGGTTTCTTCAAGGTTCGTTCAAGGTGTTTTTCGTAGATTAAGTTCTACTTAAGGTATGGTTTTTCTCTCATGAAATTCATTCTCGAAGAGTCTTTTCAAACATTTCAAACTTATTAATTTTGAAACTAGGGTTGTTTCTCAATGGTACTGTTGAACGTCCATCTCTCTACTTATCCTTGTTTTCGATTCTTTAAGTATATTGATGTAATCTTGATAATCAGAATTGCAAGTAAATATATAGATTCTAAGACTTACCAAGTCTTCCTCATAGTCTATCATCAAGGTCTTACCATCAACCCATAACTCAACCCAACTTGGGAAGTAACATCATCACGCAATGATAACCAATAAGATAACAAGGCCAGTTTCATCTCTATAACATAATTCATTTTAGATCAAAACTTGAGACAAGGTACATTGACTAACTTCACATTATAATTCACAACCCTAAATAACATCTCAAAAACTAGAATGATAGTCCTATAACTCATTTTAATTTAAACATAATAAAAAAAAATAGGCTAGTAATCTAATCAACAACCAACTCAATTGAATGATCACGATATAATATAGGTCAAGATCACTACCTAGGGTTCGCGATAGAGAATCATACTCTTCAATTTAGACGAAACCATCAACAATTACCATAAAATAGTTGAATTACATGTTAATTTACTCAATATAACCCGAAGAATTCATTAACAACTCAATCAATAACTTTAATTTCGTAATTCAATGAAACTCATAAGAAAACTCAACTTTTTGAAATCTATTTTGAAGGAACCCTTTGAGGAAAGGATCTCAAAGATGAACAGAACCCATACCTTAATGTTTCTCAACAATTTTTTAAAGAATCCACCCTTTTTTAGCCCCCCAATTAGCCTTCCAAGCTAAGATTTTATGGACTTTTCCAATTAGAGAGAGAAAGAAGAGAGAAGGAAGAGGGTTTATTTGAGAGTTGTATTTTGATTAATGAGGGTTGAGGGTATTTATAATAGGAATTATTCAACTTAATTAGTTTCTCTTGAATCCCCAACTAACATCTAAACCACTTAATTAATTAAATGAACTTAATTTAAAACATGCAGGAATTTGTAGAACCCATCGATGAGACCTCGATCGACGGATCGTTAGTCCGCCGACGGTTCGTGTTGCACATCCGTAAGTTCGGTTAGAGACAGGTGTAGGCGAGGATTTCTCCAATTTTCTATGTGTGGGAAAATGGTGGCATCGACGCCTCGTCAATGAACACACAAACCTTAGCCTGTACCTCCGCACTCCGTCGATGAATCCAGAAATTGTGCAGGTGAAGGGACCTTCTCCACCCGCCTAAGTGTGGGATGGCAGTGGCATAGATTCCCCGTTGATCCACACACGGGCGGTCGTCTATCCCGTCGATGCACACTGCTAGACAATGTTGCATCAAACTGCAGGGGTCTTCCTTAAGGGCTATTGGTTGTTCCCTGAGGAGTCGTACCTGAACGTTTTAACCATGGAACAACTCAAACACCCATTAGTTACCTTTTCACCAACGTTCGCACAATTTCAACTCCTAAAACTTACTCAAGTAGGCTAAGGAACATTATCATCCCTTTGAACTAACTTCCCGGACATTTTGGTTCTTAAATCTCCTAATTTACCTATATCCATTAAAAATTGTTTACACTTTATGACACATATGTTAGGCATTAAAATGAGTCTTGGATTTTCAAGGTGTTACAATGGGTGAAACCTTCAAATATACCCAATCATTCATTTCGAACTCAAATAACATCTATGTTGGATTTTTAATGACTTTGTGGCATATTCAATATCTTTTGAATCACCTTCACCTTCTCTATAGCTTCGTGAACTAGATCTGGACCTATCTACCCCGCTTCACCAACTTTAATCTACCGAATAGGAGATCTGCATCTTCTCCCATAAAGAGCTTCGTATGGATCCATTTGGATGCTCAAATGATAATTGTTGTTGTAAGAGAACCTAATGAGAGGTAGGTGATCATCCCAAAATCTATAACTGATTCATTAGGAATTTGAAACTTGACAACTCGAGTTCTACAAACTATTGGTACATAATAGTCTTGAAGCCAGTCTGAACTGAAAATGACATCAAAATCTACTATGTCTAGCTCAACTAGGTCAGCCATGATTTTCTTGTAATTGATGGAAATATGACAATCACGATAGTCTCATTCTGCTAGAATAGACTTCATAACGGTTGTAAAAAACAGAAAAGAGTTCACAAAGTTTTTGAGGAAGAATTTCAAAATTATTTGCAACATGAAGAGATACAAAAAACGAACTTGTCCCTAGGTCTAGCAAAGCATAAACATCAAAAGTAACTCAGTTATTCAAAGAACGCATGAAACTCTACTCTAAATATCTAAGTGTTTGAAACATGAAAAACTGGTCTAATACTAATTAGAAACTTATTTGGGGTGAAGAAAACGTGGTTAGGCTCGGTACGAAAAAAAATACCAATCTTCCTTTCTGAAAATGAATGAGATGCTTTATATAGAGAGACTTCACTTAAAAGGGTTTAACTTCTTCTTTTAAGCTCGATATTAAGAAAACTTGGCGTTGTTGCAAAAAGGACTCAAAGACCTTTAGTTTGATAGGTCATGCGACACCTAATTCTATATGTTCTAATATATAAGATTGTTTGAAGTTTACCCACGTAGTATCTCATATTTAAATTCAATCGTTATGAATGCTTTAAATTCAACTTTATGGTAGGGGATTCTAGAGACCTTGATTCATATAAAAAATCATCCCCTCACTACAGAATTGATCTTAACACCTAATAAAATTTAAGAATTACTCAGTACAATCTTATTGTCCAATGAATAATGATTTGAGTTTTAAATTAGAAATTTATGAAGTGTCAAATGAAGCCCAAAACTTGAAAAATACTTTGGATAGGTAGATTGTGGTACAAAGGTTCCAAACGTCTAGTAAACATACCCCAAAGACCACCCGAAGGGTCCTTGTGGAGAACCCCAACATGGGTAGGAAGGCTGCCACAGCAGCCTACGCAAACAAGATTGGAGCATGAGGTGGGCAACGCATAGCCTACACGCAGGCTACTGCCTCAAGAATTGATAGGCGAGGCTGACACGCACCTCACTGCCTTGACCCAAAATTTTATCAAAATAACGTATATTCTCTATGTGAAGCGCATACACTTTACAGATTCATTGAAGTTGTATTTTTGGTAATCTAACTTCATAAAAAGACCCATTTAAATAGATGGTCTTTTGGATATTTTATAGGACGACTATATATTGATTATAGATCAGTTTTAGACCATCTTTTACATCCTAAATCATATTGAAACGAAAATTCTCTCATCTGTCAAGAAACAATCTCTTTCCCAAACTCATTATAGAACAAGAAGAGCGTAAGAAAGAAGCAAAGACTTCAAGATTTTTTCCAAAAAATCGTGGATTAATCGTCAATAAGGTATTAGTTTTTCACTCTTGGGATTCCTTTCCCCAAGAGGACCTCTCAAACATAGTTTTCAACAAATTCAAATTCTAGGGTTTTTACTCTACAAAATGATTTTTTTCCTATCTCTAGATTTATGACTATCGATGAAAAATAATTGTTTTCTATGGTTGATTTCACAAGAATTATTGAGTATTTGATTAATAATGTTTGAATTTCGTGTGATGCATGATTTCTCTCTCAATTGATGATTTCAAATGGGTTATACTACTACTTAATAACATGTAATTGTTGGGATTGGGACTATGACTAGAATGAACGCTTTCATGAACCTTTTCCCTTATTCTACTTTACGAACTAGTCTTGTTTATGAGTTGAAGAGTTAGTATTGGCTATGATATCGAGTATTTCACTATGTTGTTGATATGATTGTTGTAATTTGAACACAAGTTCTTGAATAAGGATCTTGCAAGCAAAAGGTAAGTAATCTAAAGTCGTGATTACTTTACGATACTTATGTTAACCTATAAATGATGTTACTATGTTAATGATGTATGTATATGATTCTATGTATACATGTTGGGCTGTGAATATGATAATCGTGAGATCATGATAATAATACGATAATGCAAGTTTATAATATTTTCTTGTATGCTTTACACAAGATGATTTATGATATGTTAATATCACAAACGAAGGGTTACAATGTAAGGAAATTCTCATCTAATCTTAAAGAGTTCATGACCAGGTTTATAAAAGGAGTTAATCTCCTATGACTTATGATAATATTTATGAATAAATGCTGACTTAAAGGTTAAATAAAAAGGGACTTAAGCTTATCGCAGATGGACTAGATATGACAGGTTTCCCTTCCCTAGTTGGAAGGTAGGATCACAATGAATCTCATGAGATAGAGACCGCCATGTAATGTAGAACTATGAGTCTATAATATATCTCCTAGTTCTTGAACTATGTTGCCACCATAGGATACTAGCTAGTGGATCCACCTAGAGAGGTATGTCATGTTTGGTTCTACTTCGGCCAGTAGACCACCTTCTTTCGGTGTGGGGTTTTATGACACCGGATTCCATGTTTAGCTCACATGGTCTAATGTCGGTTAAGGTGAATATTCCCTCAAGTAAAATTAAAAACTAGTAAATGAAAGTTGACTAGGGTGACTTGAAGGGTCTACTTAGTATAGGTAGGGTTATGGGACTCTACCTAGATATTGCAACAGTTTACTCTAAGGGATGTCCTAGGAGATTGTTCTTATGTAATATGATCACATGAAAGGTATGATGCTTATGATAAATGTTGTTACTCTTATATGAAGTGGGTTACTTTAATAAACATGTTATTGTTCTATATTGCTTTATGAGGTGATGACTACTTATCTTATATGTTATATGAAGGAAAGTTCTACTTATGGTATCCTATCTAATCTACTTGGTTCTATGGGGTTATGGGTGCTTCACATGACCATTGCACAACTAGGTTGGGGATGGGATCATTGGTAAGTGTTTTGTATGTTTTGTTTATATGATATATTGAACATGAAATATTAACATGACTCTATGATAACATGTCTTTAATTATGATCATGCTTTATGTTGATGGAATCCTTAACTTGTATATGTTCTATGGTATGTCTACTGAAGATTTTCAAATGACTTAGCATGCTTTCTAAGAAATGATCCTTTTCATGCATGTCCTTAAATGCTATGTACATATACCCATACTTAGTATATGTGGCGTACTAACCCCATTACTTTATGTTACTACAAATGTAGACTATTGAAGGTTAAGAAGGTCGATTTAAGAAGCTTTGAACTCCTTCTCCAAGTGTTGGTATGTCCTCGTGTTTGGTGATGCTATCTTTTCATTTTATAGCTTGCGAAGACGTCATTAGAATTTAAGAGTACTCATATTTCCATTATGTTCTTTGCATTCTTTTGTATTAAGGCCTATATTGCATATTGACTTTTATTGTCTAATCCAGATTTATACTCTTTAGATGGTTTTTAATATGATAAACTTTTAGAAGATCGTACATATACTTTCTTGATTGTTATGGATTAAGTCTAAGTATACTTCACATAGTATTAAAAGTTTTAATTTCCGCAATTTTAACTGATGATATGTCATGACAAATGATAAGGTCTTGTCTGAGTCCTCCGAGAGGACGACGATGCCGGTCACATCTGGCGTCTATTCTCCGAATGTGACACTCAGATTAAGGTAACTGTATCTCAAGTCAATCTTGGAGAACACTGACGAATCCTTAAGCTAATCAACAAAATAATTATTGTGAGGAAGAGGATACTTCTTTTTAATTGTAGTCTTATTTAACTGCCTATAGGATATACACATCGTTGTAGTACCATTTTTCTTCTCACATGTAAGACCATTCCGCCTCATGGTAAAACACTACATATAATAAATCCTTTCTACAAAAAGTCTCCAATCTTTCTTTCAATTCCTTCAACTCTTTCGGAGACATCCAATAAGAATGGATGGAAATGCCTTAGTGACTAGCTCCAAGTCATTAGAAAATCAATGTCGATGTCTGGGTGAACACCTGGCAAGTCAATAGAAAACACATCTATGAACTCTCTCACCACTCCCCTTGTCTTTAAAAGAGATAGATATTTTGTAAGATCATGAATATGAGCCTAATTATATAAGCATTCCTTCTTCATCAAATGACAAGGATCAAGAGAAGATATCACTCCATTCAAATATAAACTCGGAGTACCCTTCCACACTTATTGAGGTAAATTGAGCGTAATAATCTAAGATTGCATGATAAGGATTTAACCAATCCATACCCAATATCATATCAAAATTAAGTACATCAAGTAAAATTAGGTCTACACGAGTTTCACTATTAGAAAATATCACTACATACTCTCAGAAAATCGGATCCACCATTAAAGAATTACATACCGAGGTAGAAATAATAATAGACACAACAAGGGACTCACACAGATGATCAATACTTGTAGACATGTCTACCTTGGATAAAATAATACTATAACAAAATGATGACATACTAGGATGTTACCTGCGATCACTACATCTGAGGCCTCTATCTCGGATATACCCGCTATAACATAGAAATGTTCGCAGTCACACTAGTATGAGAGACCCATGACCACTGCCTCAAGCTCCCTAACTCCAGCCTTGGTACGTTTCTAACACTATGTGAAGTACTCTCGTACCACTGTAGCTGGCGTGTAATGAGTAGCCTTAAAAAGAAAAAGACCCTCAAAGGTCTACTCATTATAAGAGGCATAAAAAATTACCCAAAGCTCATTTTGAAAACATACGAGCACGGTTCTTATAATACATCTGAACATACAACACTCATAAATTTTATGAATTTTATTCATTTGACAAGGTTCATAAAACAATGAATGGTACATATTTGAACACGAGTCATACTCTATATGGAGCTATTTGACATGAAACATATAGATCTTTGTCATGAAATACTAATAGGACTACTATGCATTAAGTGATACAAGTGATGATTTGTATCTTCCCAACACTTGACACAATGTTCTTTAGAAATACAACTCATCCTCTCTATCACTATCAAAATTGAAAAATTATCATTGAAAGAGCTTAGGGTGAAATATCATAAGCACAAATAATTTTAGAAATTTAATATTAGAATATGCATGAAAGAACATTGTTTCGTTAGCCATTGAAGGTTAATCATGAATTCGTGAGAATGAGCATATAATGAGTAATAAGTGCTTATATAAATAGATTTATATGATGAGACTGATATTCATAACTTTATAGAATATGGTTGAGATCAATGGGCTAAATTCTCTATCTCTTATTATAAGAATTGAACATAGATGTGAATCTGTGTAAAGTGTATGATTATATGTCATGGACATAATGTTTATATTAAAGACATTAACAGGGTGTTATAACTACAGAGAATTTAGGAATACACTAGTGTACAAATTGATTGATATATCACTTTAATTATAATGGAACACATCACTTTTTGATTCCTAACACTTGACTTGGTTCCTCATCTTATCGTCTCCCCTTTAGGATTGAAACTGACACTTTAAGCCTATGCACCTATTTTATCATCTCAAAATGAGTGTTTATTACTTTACTCTAATACTCAGGAAATGCTAATTGCACGACTACTGAACTCTCCATGTGTAGTAACTAATATCCCTATTAGTTTTCCTTTTCAGATGATTATCTTAACCTTTTCCCGCTTCTATAGAAGTCTTTCTATAATTTATACCCTCATAGACCTATAAAGTCTCTTAATCAAATTGTTAATTGTCACGCCTCGAGCCTACACCCTGGGCGGGACTGGCACTCAAAGACCATTGTTGGCCCTCAAGCGGACCATTGGCCAAGCTTACTTAACTTGGCGGAAGACTAAACTGAACTTAAACAAGAATAAGACATGTTTAAAGGAAAGTACTTCTTATAATATCTGGACATGATGGCACTCAAGTCTCAACACAGAACGATAAACTCTAAATTAAAATACAATTGTCAATTAAGCCTCTAAACTAAATGAAGATGGATGTCGGGACAGACACCACAACATACTAATACTAAACTAATAAACACAGAAGAAATGGAAGACCTGTGGAATGAAAGGAGGATGACCACTGACTTTTGAGCTCAATCTGGATCAACAAAACGCCGCATGATGATCCTGGTTACCTACGTCACATCATAAAACAATGCAGGCAAACTGACATTAGTACATTGAATGGACGAGTATGCGAGTGGGAAAGATAAACAAAATTTAGGCTTGAAAGGGAGTAAGAATGAATACTTATCTTGGCTTTGTTCAACTCATGATCTACTAACTCTTATTCTATATACAGTTAAAATAAATGCAATATAAATCAATGCTGACTAAAAACATGCTTAAAACTCTAAGTTTATACATACAAGTACAAAATAATGTCTGATATATATATATATATATATATATATAAAATACAATAATGATGTATTATGAAAATACAATACTGTTGTGTATAAAAATACAATTTACCTATGGGAGATTCTCTAACCCACAACCATCACATAAGAGTTACAATGATGATATAACGGTCTACCGCACACTGCCAGTGCATCCTATACTTGGCCAAAGTTATAAGACCTGAACTGCCTAATGGATCAACTAGTAAACTGTGAAAAGGAATCATCTAAAAAGTATGACCCTTTTCTAACCATGGTGGCTAACATTGTTTATGGGGGGTTGTGTGTTATTTGAACTCTACCCCATATCACTGCTCAATACTACTACCAAATACATATTGTCTCGTATGTTTAAAACCATATTGATTAGTGCCCAAAACAGCTTTTTAAAAAGCTCTATTGGAAATCATAGTATCCTCTTTCTTTTATTAAAGATATCAATAGGCTTTGTGTAAATGTAGCTTCTCTTCCTTCTCAAATGTTTGAAAACATTTTGTTTAAATCCTTAGGGACTACACATTTCCCTTATTACTCTTGAGAAGTGAAATCAACTTGATACTCTTTGCTTACTGAAAACTTTACCTCTTAGGGAATACTTAGTTCCTTTATAACTTTTCAGAAATGAACTCAACTCTTTACTAATTCTTGACTTGAACTTTAAGTCTTTAAAACAAAGTGAAACATTTGTGAAATACTTTAGAAAACTTGATAACTTTACTTTGACTTGCTTCTTAACTCCTAGACTTGGCTCTTAACTTCCATGACTTTGATATTAACTTTTCTTGAATTGAATTATGGATTCAAGGATCATGCTCACCTATTTATGGATGATTTCATGATGTTTTTCAATTCTCTAGAGTGTTGGAATCAACTAGAAATGAAGGGTACATCACTTAGGAACTAGTAGGAAAAGATAGGGAAAGAATGGGCTCTCCAGAGGGTTCTGGCGCTCTGAGAGGCGCGGAGCACCATAGCCTGACATACAGAGGCTTTCCTCAGGCACTCTAAGAGGCATGGAGCGCCAGAGCCTGACAGACAGACTCTGTCCTGACTGGCTTTGGAGGCGCGGCGCCCCAACATCTATCCAACGGGTTTTCCGACTTTCTTCTTCATTTTTCACCTCAAAACCTTCCAAAACTCCCATGGATCCCACCCCAAACACTTTGGATTAATAAATAACTTATTACCCAATAGTTTAGACCCTAAAGTAATCCGGAAACATGGATAAAAACTAACAGAGATCAACAACAATTCAACCAACAAGAACTTCAAACTTTTCATCAAGAACACAAGATTCCCTTTAACAATACATTACATTAATGAATTAAATTGGAGGGTGGGTGAAATAAACCAACACCAAATGATCTCGCATACCTTGTTAGGGATCACTCCCGACGAAATCCATGAACGAATACTTGGCGTTCTTGCGTCTTCTTTTCCTTTCTCCTAATTTGTCCTTTCTCTCAAACCCCTAGATTATTTTCTAAGTGCCTAAACTGAATGGGATTAGTTTAGACCCCAACATATTACCCCAAAATGAATTTAATAATTAACTTAGGAAAAGACCAAAACACTCTTAACAAATCTGGATTTTGGAACATTCTCTGCTCAATAATCCAACTTCTGAAAGTCATATTTACCTCATACTACCTTGGAAATTTGCAAACTTTGCATCGTTAGAAAGATCTTCCGACAAGCTTTCCATCTATATCAAGAACTCACACAAACTACTCATGAGTTGGGAATTATGGTCATTAAAAAATGGCCAAAAATCACTTTTGAAATCTTGAAATTTTCTAGATTTACTTACTTATTTCCCAATTTGATTCTTGTTTTTTTTTCTTAGATTAACTTTTATTTATCTAGAATATGAGGTGTTAAATTAATAGTATGACTTCTCTTTCTTGTCCCTCTAATACCATCCTTCTAAGTTCGTATCTACCTATCTAGAGGAAACTTGAACGTTTTTATTTAAGAGAATTATCATTGGCTATATATGATCCCTTTTAGCAGACTCTCAAGGGTAATAAATAATGTTTACATGAGTTTACTAACCATTGACAACTCAAATATACTATCGAGATTCAAATGAAAAATCATTAACTTAATTAGAATCTTGTCTGGCTACATAAAATCTCGGGTACACCTCTTAATATCCTTATTAGTCTAATAAATAAGCCACACTTCATTATTCTCATATAAGGTTCATAATACGACACTTGTACTACTCACATTTATTACAAAGTAACACCTTAATTCCTTATCTATTTTATGTCAAACCTACTAGACCATATCTCAAAACTAACATCTCCACCCTCATATTACCATCTTTTTTTTTATCATGACACTCATCTGAAATGCAAGCTTAGTGTATAATACTAAACACGGATATCATTATAATGACTCACATATTATACTCATTTAAAATGCTAGGTAATTAAGGGAAGACGTCATGATAAGTAGACAATATTTATCTCTTAGTCTATCCCGTTATATATTTTCATGACATTTCTTTTCACAACCTAAGTACCATTTACCCATTCACTATTCATCACTACCTAATTAGTTCTATTCATAAGGATCTCCCTTTGAAGTCATAAGTCTGGCTTAGATCTATAACCTCATGACTACTTTGTCCTTTTATTCAACACTTATACTTCATTTTCACTAACATAATGGCACATCAGTATAAATTCATTTCAACTTAAAGTATGCTCTAACTCATCCTAACTAGTAACGATTCCTTTAACTTCTATCATAAAATCTATATAAATTATTAATCCAGAGAAATTATTAATCCATAGTCTACACATAAAGGATAAACTCCACATGAATGACTTACTAGGTATGTGACAACGACTACACACTTTACTCAATAACTATCTCCATTTCTTAGGTTACTATACTTATAAATATATACTTCTAACTTTCGATACTTCTACTATTAATGGTTAAAAATATCGCAAATCACATTATCTTTCGGGAAACAAAACTAACCAAGCACTCTGAAAACACACTGCCCTCTTAAAAAGATTCACCTGTAAAAAAGTTTAGAGAAGAGAATTTGAGTGCATATCTTTGTTTTTAGCTTGAACGCATGATTTATATGAATAAAAGTGCATTTTTTCAAATCAATACACTCAAGCATACTGATGGGTTTCTGTAAGCCTAGTTTCAATCTCTTTGACTTTCTAAAGACTTCACCTGAGAGTAACTCATCGATAATGATTTGGGCTTTGATATTCCAACCAACTTGAGTATGAAGGGTAGTCTAATGGATTTGAGAAATGCATGATTCTGAATAACTTTCTTATGACACAATTCAATTGCACAATCTGGAGTATGAAAGAGTGAGAAACATCTCCTACATGTGTTGTAGCATCATGATAATAAGTGTAGTTCACAACCTATCCATAAGCAAAACTATACTAAAGTATACAACTTCATACACAATCACATTTATTGCAAAGTAACACATTAATTCCTTACTTAATTTATGTCCAACCAACTTGACCATATCTCAAAACTAACATCTTCACCCTCATATTACCATTTTTTTTATCATGAGACTCATCTCAATTTAAAGCTTAGTTTCTAGTAATAAACAGGGCTATAATTATAATGACTCACATATTATAATAACATACAATTGCTAGATTAAATTAAGGGAAGACCTCATGATAAGTAGAAATTATTTATCTGTTAGTCTACCTAGTTATATATTTTCATCACATTCCATTTCACAACCTCAGTATCTTTTACCCCTTCACTATACATCATTGCCGAATTAGTTATATTCATAGGTCTCTCCCTTCGAAGCCATAAGTGTGGCTTAGATATATAACCTCATGACTACTTTGCCTTCCATTCAACATTTATACTTGATTTTCACTAACGCAATGTCACATCAGCATAAATTCATTTCGAGTTAAAGTATACTCTAACTCATCCTAAATAGTAACATTCGTTTAACTTCTATCATAAAATCATATAAATTATTATTCCAAAGTCTACATATAAAGGAAAAACTCCACATTAATGAATTACTAGGTATGTGACAAGAACTAGACACTTTACTCCATAACTATCTCCATATCTTAGGTCCTTATACTTCTAAATATATAATTCTAACTTTGGACACTTCCACTATTACAGGTTTATAATATCGCAAATCAGATTATCTTTCGGGCAACAACACTAACCAAGCACTCTTAAAAAACACTGACCTCTTAAGGGGATTCACCCGAAAAATAGATTAAAGAAGAGAATTTGAGTGCATATCTTTGTTTTTAGCTCGAACGCATGATTTATATGAATAATAATGCATTTTTTCAAATCAATACACTTATGCATACTGATGGGCTTCTCTAAACCTAGTTTCAGTCTCTTTGACTTTCTAAAGACTTCATCTGAGAATAACTTAACGATAATGACTTGGTCTTTGATATTCCAACCAAGTAGAGTATGAAGGGTAGTCTAATGGATTTTAGAAATGCATTATTTTGAATAACATTCTTATGACACAATTTTATTGCACAACCTGGAGTACGAAACAATGAGAAACATCTCCTAAATGTGTTGTAGCCTCCTAAACTATAATAGAGTTCACAACTTCATAGACACCCTAAGACAATTTGAACTCTTTAATCTAATAACAAGTTTGTCATGCTCCGACCCTATATCTAGGACATGGCCGACACTTAATCATTGCTTGTCCCAAGCAAACTCTATGCATGATGATTACATAAAGGAAAACTATGCATACATGCGGAAGCCTTATAAAGTACACAATATCACTAGTGGGTTGGGATGTTACAAAATTGTACCAAAATCACTGCTCTATTAGTGTTGTCAATGTGTGCGAAAGTTCAATTAAGTTTAGGAAAATCTCGATAAGATACCTTCAATCTCAGTGTTGAGTCTAGGCAAATCTCATATGGTGTGGAAAACCTCAACGAGGAAGCTGAGTCTATAGAGAGGGTGTAAGTTAAAACCCAGGTTGATATTAGAAATCTCACATCAACAAAACATCGAAGAGATGTTGGGTATATATGTAAATAAACAATACCAACTACTGATGCATTTTAAGTAGTGTCGGTGTAGGCCCAAAACGGACAATATCACTAGCAGGTTGATTCGTTGCATTTGATCATGTAATTATTTGGTCAGGAGGTAATTAGGTGTAATTAGCATGGAGTAACTACACTCTCCAATTCTCAGTGAGGGACTATGAAGTGTTGTTAATTACATGATGTAACTTCACGCTGATGAATTATTATTTATTTTTATATTTTTTGTTATTTTAATCTTAAATTCTACTTTCTCTATTCCAATTTATGTGACAGTAGAACTTAAGATTAAAATAAATCAAAAAATAAAAAAATATATTAAAAAGTCATCAGCGTGTAATTATATCATGTAATTAACAACACTTCATAGTCCCTCACTGAGAATTGGAGAGTGTAGTTACCCCATGCTAATTACACGTAAGTAAATGCTGACCAAAAATTAAATGATCAACCAAATATAACGACTCAACCTGCTAGTGATATTGTAAGTTTAGGGCTACGCCCACATGACATTAAATGCATCACTACTTGGTACTATCTACTTACATATATACCCAACATCTCTTCGATGTTTTATTGATGTGAGAATTCTAATATTAACCTGGGTTGTCATATACACACTCTCTATAGACACAACTTCCTCGTTGAGGTTTGCCCCACCGTATGGGATTTCCCTAGATTAAACATTGAGATTTAACCTGTCTTATCGAGATTTTCCTAAACTTGATTGAACTTTGGCCCACATTGACAAGGCTAATAGAGGTGTGATTTTGATACAATTTTTTAACATCCCAACCCACTAGTGATATTGTCTATTTTATAAGGCTTCCGCATGTATGTATATTTTTCCTCTATGTAATCAGAATGCCAAGAGTTTTATTAGGATGAGCAATGATTTTAAGTACCGGACATGTCCGAGGTATAGGATCGGAGCCTGACAAACTACACTTCACGCTACGAGAATCAACCAATTTATGTTTGACCAAGAATTTGCTCTTGAAATCTTCATATATTTTAAAATGAAATATATATTTGATAACTACATAAAAACTACATTAAATTACAATAATTGATAATTCAAAAAATTTAAAAGATATATGAAAAAATTACGGTCAAAGATAGACTTGTTTGAATCTTGTCATTTTAAATGTGTCACATAAATCGAGAGACACAGAGTATTATTTTAAAATAGTATACGTACCCGCGTAGTGTGCAACTAGTTGATAAATGTAATCATAAATATTGATTTATTGATAATTTTAAAATTTAACTAGTTATAAAGATAATATTGTTGAGAGAATGTTAGTTTGCAAATTTATATTTTATAATAATATCAATGTAAATCAATAAATATATATGCTTAGTTAATTGTCTAAATTTGATAATAAAAAGATAAATTTTATTTTCTAGTATCATTGCTCTTGAAGAGATAGAAACAAAATTAATAAGTTCTTTTATTATCAACAGATAATGACTTTTTCATTTTTCTATACTTTTTTTATAAAAAAATAAATAAAATTCAAGTTATCACTAATGTAAAACATAAAACGTAATTATCTAAACGCAATTATGCCTTACAATCACGGTATTAGTAAAGAACATTTGAAACGTACGTATTATCAAAAATAATTATTATACATAGTGATAAATCATTTTACTATACAAAAAGATTCTCTAAGCTTAATCGATACATTATACAAGTAATATAGATATAATAAACTAAACTTCCACAGTTCAAGAGAAAAAAACTTAACAAAATAAGTCATATTAAAGCAACGTATTAGAAGTCCATCAATTTTTTTTAGTTTTAAACTTTTATTACAATATATTACAATAGATGTCACTTTAAAGATAAATAAATCAATTTAAACCCATATGGGAGATAAATTGATCTTGTAATTGTTATATTGATATACTTGCTAATTTTCTATAAAATAGTGTTTATAGAAAGGGTGATTTAATTTTTTAGAGGACGTTTAATGGTTAGTTTGTAATGTTTTTATTTTTCATTTGTTAATATTTTTTTTGGATTTTCAATTTACAAATTCAAATACTTCGAATTACAAAATTTTAAAAGGAAAAAAAAAGTATCTATTTTTGTAATTTCGATTTAGAATTTAAATTTATTTTAAATTCTGAAATTTTTTAAAGGAAAAGAAGAATTTGAATGAAAACAATGAGTATGAAAAATTCACAAAATTAGGATTGTTTTATTTTTTATATTTAAATATTACTTTCACTGATTGTTTTGAATTTGTTGTTTTTTGGCTAAAAACATATCCCACTTTTTTTGGTTGTCTCACAAATGCCCTTAACTTTAACTAATGCCACCAAGCATGCCATATCAATTTTTCTTTTGTCATGTGACCAATCAACATGAATATCCACCATGGAAAATCCCCATTTAAAATTCACCCTAACCCTTACTCTAATTTGCAAGTAAATATAAGACCTACTCTGAGTGTCCGGTAGGATCAAAGAGGCGCTGGATGATGATGATCCTAGTTACTTGCGTCTGTATCATAATAAGATGCATACCAACTGGCTTAAGTAAATTTAATGTACGTGTATGCGAGTTGAGATGTTAAAACAACTTAAGCTTGAAAATTTTTAGAAGGAACACTTATCTTGGCTCTGCTCCACTCAAGAATAACTTCACTCAATACTACTCCAAAACATACTTAGCTCATATAGTTTTAAAACAAGTTTTTCTCTTGTTTGAGGTAATTACTTAAACTTTAACTTTAAAATCTCTCATGGAAATCATAGTTTCCTCTTTACTGAAACTAGCCAAATGCTCTGTTGGAAGTCTCAGCTTCCTTTCTTTCTCGAAATGTGAAAAGGTTTATAACTCTTAGATAATACTTAGTTCCCTATTACTTTTGATAAATGAACTAAACTGTTTACTCTTTGCTTAATTTGCAACTTGAGCTTTAAAAAACGTTAAAAAGTTTTTTAAAGACTCTTGAAAACTTTGAGAAATAACTTTGACTAGCTTCTTAATTTTTAGACTTGACTTCTAACTTCTTTGACTTTGATATTAAATTTCCTTTAATTAGATTATGGATTCAAGGTTAAAGATCTCATGTTTATGGATAATTTTATAATATTTAGATGTACCTTAGAGTGTTGAAATAAACTAAGAAACATAGATACTTCACATAAAAATTAGTACGAAAAGTTGGATGATGAATAGGGAGAACTAACGTCTGTAGCTCTCTCAGAGGCGCTGGGCTACAACCCTAAAAGTTTAAGAACTCTCTATGGCGGTAAGATTGGCACGATGCATCACAGGCCAAAGATTAGAAGAACTTTTGTGGCGCTCTGGCAGGTGATGCCCCAACTAGAAAATTTCGACCTTGCACCTTTATTTTTCATCTCTAAACCCTCTAAACATCCATGGTTCTTTTCCCTAACACTTAGGACATTAGTACCCTCAATACCCAATATATTTAACTCAAAAAACAACCTGAAATTATGAATCAAATCAACACTAGGCATTCAACAACTCAACCAACAAGAATTCAACAATGTTCTCCTAGAACTTCACATACTAACATCCAAACAACTCACCAATCACTGAACTTAAACAAATTTGGTGTGTCGATGAATGAACCTAACACTAATGATCTCAGATACCTTTATAGGGATCACCCCCGAGGAATTTCACTGGCAAAGCTTCGACGTTTTTGGCTAATTCTTAACTTTTATCCCTTTCTTTGTTCTTTTAACTCTTCTCCAAGTCTTAAACTCAACTAATTTAGTTTTATTTACCCCAATAATTCCATAAAAAAATCACGAAATTATTTAGAGCAAATAAGATTGTTTACTCTTTGTTCTTTTAATTATTCATAATTGAATTTATGTGTTTATAGAAGAAGCAAATTAGATTGTTTAGTCTTTGTTCTTGTTATAGGCAGACTCGATAGCCCTTCCTCCACAAAAATGTATATGTGTTTTCAAAGGAGGGGGAGGGGAGTTGATAATGTAATGTTAATATTTTTTTAGCTCCAATTTGATTAGATGTTCTTGAAAAGCCACAGTTCTTGAAACAACATTTTTGAAATATTTCTTCAACAATTTGAGATATCAAGAAGAGCGCAAACGTAGTCATCATACATTAAGCCAAAAATCATTAAATGAATCTCAACAAAAGAGAGCAATGGAAAATATGGGACAATGCCCCGTCTTAAAAATAATATTCCTAATAAAATCCAAAGAGAACTAGTGTTTATATTTTGAACTCCCAATACAAGCAACATTTTTGCCACACAGGCGAGTTCAATTCAAAAGAAACTCTATCCTCTACAATTGTCAGGTTCAACCCCACTACCCCAACATTGATAATTGATTAAATTACCCATTTTTGTTAATGAAAGATAATGTTGGTGGTGTGCTTCAACAACATCGACATAGTCTGTTATTTGTAATGTTTCGTTTAGTGGTGTCCTTCAACAACATCAGTATAGACCATTATTGGAAACATTACTCATACTCCTGACTCACCATTTAACACTTTGAATCATTATACTCGAAGTTATTACAACTTGGAACTCCATGTAGATCATAAAACAACACATTCATATAGAAAAATAATTTTCTATATAGGTATTGGAAATTTGATAATTAATGACTACAATTTGAATGAGAATGCATGAAATACAAACACGTATTTAGGTAGTACAACGATGCCTTATATTTAGGCTGAAAATGGGACTAGTAATGCACTTGGAACAATAAATGCTAATTTTCAGCAACATATTGCTAAACCAATTATGTCTTATCCAAGCAATATAATCGCGACAAATAAGAGTGGGATAGAAGGAAGTGATTCAAACATTTCCAGTAATGGTGTATGTTGTTGTTGTTAATGGACACAATCAATAATATTTTTCATTGAAAGAATGGGTTATTTAATGAATTTTTAATGTTTGGGTTGTGGGGTTGAACCCTTAATTGTGGAGGATTTCAGGTTGAATTCTCTCCTCTGGAAAAAAAGTTGCTAGTATTGGGAGTTGAAAATTGAAACTCTGGTCCTCTTTAAATTTGATTATAAATATTATTTTAAGGACGGGGCATTAATACTTGTGTAGGGACTAATGGAAAACATCTTTTATTGAACAAAAGAACTATCTTTTGAGGATTAGGCTTTTGGTCTAGTGGTAAGAGCATAGCATGTGATATGTGGGTTAGGCACACTTCATATACATAGATAAAATCTTGGTATTAAATTGGAAAATGATAAAGTGGCGGGCTTATTATCCGTCAAGTTTCATACTGTGTGCCGATAACCCTCGGGGATTTCTTAGTTACCAAAATAAGAAAAAGAAAAAGATCAGCACTTGTTCTGATATCTTGTGGTACAAAGTTATTTATAGAGTTATTAATCTTGATTGGTAAATGTACAGTCTAATCTGTTTAAAATATTATCAACCACTAGACAATTAAAAACATTGACAGGAATGAGTATACTTTTTATTATCATAGTGTAATGTCTTTGTCTACAGAAAGAAGATGTTAATAAGAGAATTCTAATGATATTCACTGGTCTAGCGTTGTCATTTTTCTTTGGTCAATCTTACTTTTTGATGAATACCCTTTGGTCATTAATGCTTATTTAGGATTTCAACGAAGTTATCTATGAGTGGACTGGTAAATGTCGAAGTTGCCAAGAAACGGGATTTGTAATTTACTACAACAAACGAGGGACGAAGACTATGTGTAAATGCATACCTTGCATTGGAATCGGTACAAGCACCTTGTTCCCATTTCCTATGTGCATTATTTTTTCATGATCATTATTTTCCTTCTCTGTTCTTCTTTACTTTGAAAAAAATGGAATGCATACTCATTCATTCAAGTCTTCTATGTATACAGTAGTATGCAGTAAGCTTATATTCTTCTGTCGTACATATTGTGAAAAGTGCCTGAATATTAATTTCATATTTATAAAAGTAGATGCATTATAATGATGTTACCTTATTGTTTCTGAATAAAATAACAACCATGTTCCAATTCCAAGTATGTTGGGGGCGACTACAGTTGCATATCCAAAATTTCCTCAAAAGTCTTCAAATTTTTAAGAGAGTCAATAAAAAATATTGATGAATGGGTGCCCAAAATTTTTTAATCAAACTAGACAATATTTATGTAAACCATAAAAATAGTGTAATAAACCTACAAGTTTTAAACGAAAAAACTAGCATGAGAGATCAACACTTTGTCTGGTATCTTATGGCACAAAGTTATTTACATAGTTACTGACCATGATTGGTCAATATATAGTATAATCTGTTTCAAATTTTATCCACCAATAGACTACTAATAATATTGTCAAGAATGAGGATGCTATTTTTTATCACAGTGTATTATTTTTTTCAACGTACAAAAGTTGTTTACAAGAGAACACTCAAGATATTCACTTGTCAAGGTTTGTCATTTTTCTTTGGTCATTCGTATCTTTTTATGAAAGCCCTTTGATCAGTATGCTACTTTAGGATTGCAAGGAAGTTGTCTATGGGTGGACTGGGAAATTGCTAATTGCATGGCTACTGAACTCTCTATATGTAGTAACTAATATCCCTTCTTAGTTTTCTTTATGAGATGCTTATCTTAACATCTTTCCTCTTCTATCGAATTCTTTAATTAATTGTTACCTGTATTGACCTATAAAGACTCTTGATTGAATTGTTAATAGTCTGACTTCTCTTTCTTAGTCCAGTATTACCATCCTTGTAAGTTCATATCTACCAAATTGGAAGAAACTTTAACTTTATTTAAGAGGCTTATCATTGGCTATATATGATTCCTTTGACCGGACAATTAAGGGTAATAAATAAAGCTTACATTAGTCTACTCCACATTGATAACTCAAATATATTATCGAGATGCACAGAAAAAATCATTAACTTAATTAGAATTTTGTATGACTACATAAAGTCTTGGGTACATCTTTTAATGCACTTGTTAGGCTAATAACTAAGTCAAAATTTATTACTGTAACATATCTATTCTAGATAAACTAAGGTTAAGCTAAGAAACAAGAAGAATCAAATTTGGAAATAAGTAAGGAAATCTTTAAAATTTCCAGATTTCAAAAGTGAGTTTTGGTCATTTTCATATGGACAGAATTCTTATCTTAGGAGAATTTTAGTGAGTTCTTTATATGGATGGAAAGCTCGTAAGAAGAGCATTCCAAAAATTCTATGTTTGAGAAGTTACGAGGTCATATGAGGGAGATATGACTTTTGGAAGTTGGGTTGTTGAGCAGGGAATGTTCAAAATCCGGATTTGATAAGGGTATTTTGGTCTTTTCCTAAGTTAATTATTAAATTCATTTTTAGGGTAAAATGTTGGGGTCTAAACTGATCCCATTCAGGTTACACACTTAGAAAATAAGCTAGGGCTTTGAGAGAAAGGAGAAAAGAGGAGAAAGAAGAAGAAGACGCAAGAACGCCAAGAATTCGTTTGTGGATTTCATTGACAGTAATCCCTAACAAGGTTTGTGAGATAATTTGTTGTTGGGTTCTTTAACCCACCCTCCAATTTCATTCATCATTAGATGTATAGTTAATAGAAAGGAAATCTTGAAGTTCTTGATGAAATGTTTGATGTTCTTGTTGGTTGAATTTTTGTTGATCTCTTTTAGTTTTAATCCACGCTTTCGGACTGTTTTTGAGTCTAAAAAATTGGTTAATAAGTTATTTAGTTATCCTAAGTTTTTGGGGTCGGATCCATGGGAGTTTGGAATGGTTTAGTTGTGAAAAATGTAGAAGAAAGTCGGAAAAAGCAGTTGATAGATGCTGGAGTGCGGCGGGTCCAAAACCCCTCAGGACAGAGTTTGTTTGTCAGACTCTGGCACACCGTGCCTGAGAACAGCCTCTGTCCGTCAGCCTAGGCGCTCCGCACCTCTCAGAGTGCCAGGAGCCCCTGCAGTTCCCATTTTTTCCCTAGCTTTTTGTACTGGTTCCTAAGTGATGTACCCTTCATTCCTAATTGATTCCAACACTCTTGAGTACATGTAAATATCACAAAATCATCCATAAACAGGAGATCATGATCCTTGAATCCGTAATCCTTTACAGGGAAAGTAAAGATCGAAGTTAAGGAAGTTAAGAGTGGAGTCTACTAGTTCAGAAGCAAGTCAAAGTAAAATTATTAAGTTTTCTAAATTCTTTCACAAACACCTTCACTTTGTGTTAAAGACATAAAGTTCAAGTTAAGAGAGAGTAAAGATTTGCGTTCATTTCTCAAAAGTTATAAAGGAATTAAATACTCCCGACAAGTTAAAGTTTCAAGTAAGCAAAGAGTATCAAGTTTAGTTCACTTCTGAAGAGTTATAAGGGAACTAAGTAGTTCTTAAGGATTTATGCAAAATGTTTTCAAACTTTTAAAAACGAAGGGAAGCTAGACTTCTACAGAGCCTATGGCTATCTTTAATAGAAGAAAGAGGAAATTATGGTTTCTAAGAGAGCTTTTTAAAAAGCTATGTTTTGAGCACTAATTTCAAACCATAGAATCTGTATGTTTTTAAACATAAGAGCCAGTATATTTGTGGGAGTAGTATTGAGCACCGATATGGGGGAGAATTAAGATAACTCATAGCCCCCATAAACCATGGTAGCCACCATGGGTAGAAAAGGGTCATACTCTTTAGATAATTCCTTTTCACAATTAACTAGTGGATTCATTAAGCAGTTCAGGTCTTATACCTCTGACCGAGTATAGGATACGCTGGCAGCGTGCGTTAAACCTCTGTATCATCACTATCGATGTTAAGTTATGTTTTCGTTTAAAGAATCCCTTTTAGGTGAATTGAAATTTTATAGACAACAGTACTGTATATTTTAAAATACATTAGTATTGTATTTGATATTATTGTGTACTTGTATATATATTCTCAGAGTCTTAAGCATATTTTCAGTCAGCATTTCTCTATATTGCATTTATTTTAACTGCTTATATTGAATAAGAGTTAGTAGATCATGAGTTGAATAGAGTCAAGATAAGTATTCATTCTTACTCCCTTTCTAGCCTAACTTTTGTTTCACTTACCAACTCGCATACTCGAACATTCAATGTACTGATGTTAGTTGGCCTGCATCGTTTTATGATGCAGACGCAAGAAACCAGGATCATCATGCGGCGTTTCGTTGATCCCAATTGAGCTCAAGAGTCACTGATGAGCCTCCTTGCATTCCGGAGGACAT
>JAKWIY010000706.1:0-32312 GCA_027704805.1 Solanum corneliomulleri
TGTGTTATGATTATAATTGCTTTGGTGGCACTACTTGAAGTGATATAATGATTTTTATAGTTGACTATGTGAAGTATGATCATATCTTCCTATATGTAATTAATGTGAAAGTATGTGTTGTTCTATTGATGTTCCTAGGAGATCATGTTAAACTATTACTATGTCCATCTATGTGTAGAGTTAGAGTTGATGGATAATTATTCGTACTTATCTTTGTGAGTCTATGATGGTTATATTGAGGATTTTATAGTGCTGTATAGGATGACTTAAAAATGATAATGGTTATTCCTATGTGCTTCTAGAATGACATGCTCTATGTGATAGTGAGGTCTTGGTGTGTCTTGTGTAGTAGACTTCTGTCCCTAACTTGATACATATGTGAATGTTAATATGAGATGTCTTGAATTAGGACGCTAAATCATCTATGTATTATATGTATGAATGACATGAGACCTTGAATTATTCTAAGATGGTATTTATGTAAAACCGTAAACGTAATGGTAAGGTTATGATCCTTGAAGTGGAAAGTCGTAATGGTCCTTCTTGTATGAATGATGGAATTAAGGTTGGTTAGCTGGAACGGCATGATATCATCCTTTGGAAAGTCATTAATTTATCCGCTTTGCCATTGTAAGGCAGCCCTAGTAGACCTCTTTGGTAGGGAGAATGTGATTAGGTTATGAACTAGATATAGAACCCCTTCGTATGATCTTTTAATGTAAACTATTATGAGAACAAGGCTATCACCGAGTGTGTATGTTAAGTTAAGTAGCTCTAGTAAATAATGAGGCTAGAATAAAAAGAGAACCCTTCATACTCCTTAGCCATGTGCCTACATGGGATGCATCCAAGTTCTACCATTGGCAAGTAGAAAACCCTCCATCAGAGAAGGTTATAACTCCGGATTCCATGTTTTGCTATCATGATGTATGTCGGTTATTTCCTATTTCATCATGTGAGATACCTACTAGTATTTGAGAAGTTTTATGACGTTTAGGTTGTGGTATGAGACGCTATCTTGACATTGCAGAATGGGCTTTGAAGATGTTAGTGGGAGTCCCTAGGTGTTCTCCAAAACCATTACTTGAATGTCATTTATGTGATGAATGTATCTTGAATGAACTAATGAATGTAATGACTCATGTTATAAATCATGGTAAATGAATAAGTACTTATCTAGAGTAGTTAAAAGTTTTCGAATTAAGGTGTGAAGGGGGAATAGAAATGGTCACTTCATATTTTACCTAGATAAGTCTTAAGAATAACTCTAGTTAGGAAAGTTGGTTGATTAGGTATAGATGATCCAAACATAGGTAGTCTCAATGATTACTTATGTAATCTTGAAGAGGTCAAATATGGACATTTTCTTCTTTATTTCCATGAGTAAATCTTTTTATAACTTTTTTAAAGGAGAATGTTATATTACACGTATGTTGTTGTATTAAGTGAGAATAATATTATCCTAGGTAATCTAAAGGATCCATTAAGTGTGTGTTAAGGGATTGTATGGGAGGTCGCGTCACAACTTACTCAAGTGAACCTTAGAATCACCTTTTGTATGAGGATGTCATGTTCATGTTTTTGGTGTATTGTTAGAGTGTGTTTGTCTCATTATAGTCGGGCTTAATGATCATTTACGTGTATCTAGAGAGGGTGTATGGGTGGTCTCTTTTTATCTCTCTTAAGTGAGTCTTAGGATAACTTTTAGTGAGAAAAATTCATGCTAGAAAGTGTCCAATGTGAAGTTGAGGAACTTCAATGTAATAGTGAACTAATTCACTATAACATTGACCTAGCTAACTGTAGTTCCATTAAAATGTGAATAAATGCTTAAGTGTTATCTTATGTGTTCCTAAGGTGTTAAATATTGTTCTTATGCTTATAATATATGGTATTAATCGAAAAGAGAATATTTCCATTAATTGTCCGTTATCATGAGTTTTATGAACTAAGCCATACTTAGTACATGTGTTTGTACTAATTCCATGTTTTTATCTTTCTCCAAAGTGAATTCTAGGTGAGAGTTCAATTAGAGGAGAAACGTGGATTATAAAATTGTTAAAGCAAGTTAATGTATCTCCTCACTTGACTCGAGAAAATAGATTTCTTTAGATTTTTTTACTATTTAGCATTGTAATAGACATATATTATAGTATTTGTATTGTATGGGTCGTGTCCCAAGTATATTCGTGAGTCGAAGATTTGATAATATGAGATTTAGTTCCATTGATTTTACATGAAAGATTATTTCAAATACTATAAGAATGTTTTATTAAGATTTTAATTCCGCACTGCTTTTCATATATGTATATGAGATGAATGTTGTGAAAGGGATTGTATGAGAACTACGAGAGGTCAAGTACGCTGTGCCATGACCTAAGAATTCCCTAACTTCTAGGTATTAGTGTGGGTCGTTACAATCTTGGTATTAGATCATAAGTTATGAATGTAGTCTTAGGAATCAAAAAGTCTCATGAAGTCACGTCTAGTAGAGTCTCGACCATCGGTTTGAGTCATGACAAATCTATGGGCGAGAGGCTATAGGATGATAGAGTTTCCCTTCTTTTCTACTACTATGTCATGCCATAGAGTAAAATGTTGTGAGTGTTCTTTTCTTATGGTTGTCCTTGTGTTTCTAGGAAGATGAATACGATGAGGATACTAGCTAGGAGAGTTGAGGAGAATGAGTACATTCCTCGTCAAGTAGAACAAGTTGAGGAAGTTGTTTAAGATTCTCAAGGGGCTCAAGGTGGTAGAGATGATCAAGTCTTTGTTGTGGAAGGAGGTAATAATGTTGTGATGGTTACCCCAGAAATGACTAATTGGGATATCAAGGAGGCTTTACTTCTCTTAGGCCGGGCTTTGACTACCCATATAAATAGGGGTATTGAGCCTAGAGTGAATGTTGTGGAAAACACTATTACATATAAATTGAGAAATTTTGTGAGGATGATTTCTCCTATTTTTCTTGGCTCGAAGGTAGGAGAAAATACCTAAGATTTCCTAGATGGTGTGTACAAGGTGTTGACAGCCATAGGGGTGACTTCTAAGGAGAAGGAAGATTTATCTTCATACCAATTGAAAGAAGTCGATCAAGTGTGGTATACTCAATTAAAGGATAATAGGCCGGTTGATTCAGGTCCTATTGAGTGGGAAGAATTTAAAGAGGCTTTTCTGGGAAAGTGCTTTCCCCATGAGAGGAAGGAGGTAAAGGTAGAGGAGTTTATCAATGTCAAGCAAGACACTATGATTGTTGAGGAGTACTCTTTTAATTTCTCTACGTTATCTAGATATTCCCCATCCTTAGCGTCTAACCCTAGGGATGAGAGGAGTAGGTTTGTTATCGGGGTCTCCGACTAGGTGAAAGAAGAATGTCGTACAGCCATGCTACATGATGATATGACCCTATCTAGACTAACGGTTTATGCTCAATAAATTGAGAAGTCTAAATTGTTAGGATTGCTAGAAACTTGAAAAGAAGTGGTTCAAGCGAACAAAGTCAACCTAGCTTCAAGAAGAAGGTTTCAACTCAAGAAGAATCTAGGGGTTTTAAGGTGAAATTTGATAAAGGATGTGGTTCTCAAAATGGAAAGCCTACATGTGGTACTTGTGGAAAAAGGCACAATGGGGAATGTTTGTTCCGTACCGGTAGTTTTTTTTTCTGTGGTAAAGATGGACACAAACTGAGCGATTGTCCTACTAGAGTGGTAAGCTAGTTTCTCCTAATTTTCTGAAAGATGATGCTGCAAAGGAGAGGCGTTTCTGAGGACCAAAGCCGAATGAGAGTGATGATGATGATGGTAAGTTCTTGTATTTTTTTGTGATATGCATTCCTTCTAAGTGGGGGATTATGGTGAGTAGAAGGTCTATACGATCGATGTTCCATTGTTGTATTGTTGAATGTTGCATTGTGTTTAGGAGTCTTGTTCGATTGAATTTCATTGATTCCTTACATGGTGAATCTTATGAAGTTATTATGATGTTGTAAAGTGTGTATATATTGTTTTATCTTTCACAATAGCATGTTTCAATCATCAATTGCCTAAATATTGCATTTTTGAAATTTTGAAGCATGTTCCCTATAACATTTTGCAGCTTACTCTAAAAATTTTGGAAAATTGAGTAATTTGTTCTTTGGTTGAAAATTATTGTAATATGCATAGTACTGATGTATATGAGTATTAAAATGAATGTATATTGACTTCATGATATATGGAATGAAGAATGTGAGTTTTATGGCATAATAAGTAGTGGAATGAGTTTCTACCTTCTTATTGTGTTGTGAGTCTCTTGTTTATGAGAAAATTGATCTTTCTCCTAAATTTTGTAGTGTATGATGTGTTATGTGGTATGGTTTAGAGTTGTTGGTTGAATCTCTAAACTAGGGAGTGTTCGGAGAGTGAAAAGTGTCATTCGAGGATGAATGTTGTCCATGTAACACCTTTAAAGCGACTTAGGTGAATCTAGAGCCATTGTAATGAGTGTATAAGGTACTAAAATGGTTTATAATGTGGTATTGAGGCATTGTCAATAGTTTAGGTTATTTGAATGTCAAACAAGGAAGACTATGACATTCGACGACTAGTCACCTATGTGCTTCATATGTGTTTATGTGATTATATGTGTATTATGATATTATGATGCGCTTATATGAGTTATAATGTTTTTTAAAGTCATTGTTTCAAGTTTAGTGAAATTTGGAGGTCAAACGTCCAAGGACGTCGATGACATTCGAAAGGTTTGACTTTCAACGACCTTGTGTATTTTTGCATATTTTATCATGTTTTATGGGTTAAATTTGGATAAAATTTATATGGGAGTCCCTAAACTCGTGTGCGATCATATTTATATTGGAAACGTCCTGGTGAAAGTCTCGAAGGACCAACCAAGGGTTTCTGAGGAAGGACCATTCATTTGAGCCAAAGGCTGTCAAGACCAGCCTAATCGACAGAGGCAAACGACGACTTGTTGGCCATACAACGCCCCGTCGATAGGAGTAGTTGGTCAATACATAAACTAGGGATATCATTATCCCAATGGATAGTCTCAGTCCCAAACGACGCTCAGACAGGACGAACCATTTATGGACAAGTGTCCATTTGTGGCCAAGTCGTTGATGGGTCTGTTCCAGCGTAATTTCACTTTTAAGTTGATGGGTGAATTGCTAAATTCACCCAACGTCCAAATAAGAGTTTGGGCGGTTACTAATGGTAATTTAGGTATTTCAAGTTTTTATATAAGTCCTAAATACCTACATGAATTCATTCTTTAAAATCAAAATTAGAAAATATGTAGAACTCCACTGGAGCCAATACTCAAAGAAGGGCTTTGATTGGATATTTTGTGAGTGGTTCTTTATCAAATTTTTGGATTAACATCATTGAGGTATGATTTATTTTCCCTGGAATCTCTATTCATCAAGAAGCTAAAAATTCAAAGAGATTTCTAAAGTTTTCTCAAGATGAAATTGTCCTATTTTATGATGTATCAATGGGTTCTTGCATTAAAGTTTTTGAATCACTACATATTAATTACATTTATCTTAATTATATGATTTTAACATAATTAACCTATGAACCCATGAAATTCATGAAACTTAGATTTTGACTACTTTGTGGTTGACTTGATCGTGTCTTAATTCTTATGAATTCTAGTGTAGTTTTCTATGGGCTATTGAATGATGTAACAATTTTATTTGATTGATGTATAGGCTCTCATTGATTGATACATCTATATTGAGTTTACCTAGATTCATTAAGTGTTATGGTTTTTGTATTGAATTGATGATCATGGCCATGGGTAAGGGCCTATTGGTATTGAATTGAAATATTTATCTATGGATATAAGTGGTGAGAATGGATTGATTGTACGCTGCCCTAATTCTCTATAATTTGGGTAATATATATCTTGAATTATGTTATGATTTGTATGGTCCACTTATGGTTGTTGTGCTAAGTGAATGATGTGACCTTATCGACGTTAAGTTATGTATTATGATTATCATGGCCTTGTCGACACTACTTGAAGTATTATGATGGTTTTTGTAGTTTACTATGTAAAGTATGATCATATCTATCAGTATTTTAATAATGTGGAAGTATGTGTTCTTCTATTGATGTTGTTAGAAGATCAAGTTAGACTATGACTATATCCACATGTGTGTAGTCTTAGAGTTGATGCATAATTATTCCTACTTGGCTATATGAGTCTATTATAGTTATATTGATAATGTTATACTGGTGTACTTGATTACATAAAAATGATAATGGTTTTTCCTATGTGCTTCTAGAATGATATGCTCTATGTGATAAAGTGAAGTCTTGGATTGTTTTGTGTGGTAGATTTGTGTCCCTTACTTAATACATGTATTAATGTGAATATGAGATGTCTTGAGTTAATATGATATAGCCTTAGTCTTGAATATATGAATGATATGAGACCTTGATTGATGTTAAGAAGGTCCTTTATGTTAAATTGTAAACGAAGTGGTAAGGTTATTATCCTTGAAGTCGAAAGTCGTAATGATATCCTTCTTGTATGAATGGTGGACTTAATGTTATTTAGATGGAATGTCAAGATATCATCCTTAGGAAAGTCATTAAGCTATTATCTTAGCCATTGTAAGTCAGCCCTAGGGGACTTCATTGGTAGGACGAATCTGATTGGGTTATGAACTATATATGGAACCCCTTCGTATAATAATTTAATGTAAATTACTCTATGAGAACAAAGGCTATGGTAAGGGAAATAGCTATATTTAATATTGAGGCTCTAGTGCAAAGAAAACCCTTCTTATTCCTTAAACATGTACCTACATGAGATGTGTCCAAGTTCTAACATTGGCATGTAGAACACCATCAATCGGAGTAGGTTGTAACTCCGGATCTGATGTTTAGCTATCATTTTCTATGTCGCTGATTGCCTATTTTCATTATATGGGATACCTAATAGAATTTGAAGATGTTAGTGAGAGTCTCAAGGTCTTCTCCAAGACCATTACTTTAATGTCCTTTATTTGATGAATGTCTATTGGATGAACTAATGAATGTAATGACATAATTTAGAAAGCATGTTAAATTAATAAGTACTAATCTAGTGTAGTTAAGGGTTGTTTATTTAAGGTGTGAAGGGGGCATAGGAACGCTCACTTCATATTTTACTTAGAAAAGTCATACAAATGACTCTAGTTAGGAAATTTTGTTGATTAAGCATACATGATACAAACTTAGGTAGTCTCAAGGATTACTTAGGTAATCTTGAAGAGGTCAAGTACGGACATTTTCTTCTTGATTTAGTTGAGTAATTCTTTTTATAACCTTTTGAAAGGAGAATATCATATTACATGTATGTTGTTGTATTAAGTGAGAATTATGTTATCCTAGGTAATCTAAAGAATCCATTAAGTGTGTGTGAAGGGATTGTATGAGAGGTCGCGTCACAACTTAACAAAGGGAATCTTAAAATCATATTTGGTAGAAGGATCACATGTTCATGTGTTTGGTGTATTGTAAGTGTGCGTGTGTCTCATTAGAGGTGGTCTTAAGGATCATTTAGGTGTGCCTAGAGAGGCTGTATGGGCGGTCTCTCTGTCTTACATAAGTGAGTCTTAGGATAGCTTTTTGTAAGAAGATTGCATGCTAGAAAATGTCCAATGTGAAGTTGAAGACCTTCACTATAACAGCGACCTAGTTAACTGTATTGCCATTAAAATGTGAATTAATGCTTAAGTGTTATCTTATGTGTTTCTAAGGTGTGTAATGTTGTTCTTATGCTTATAATATGAATGTTTAATCAAAAAGAACATATTTCCATTAAATGTACGTTATCATGATTTTTATGTTGTAATCCATACTTAGTACATGTGTTTGCACTAATTTCATGCTTTTATATAAATCTATAGTGATTCCTAGGTGAAGGTGCTACTGGAGGAGAAGCTTGGATTATAGGATCGTTCAAGCAAGTTGAATTATTTCCTCCCTTGACTCGAGGGAATGGATTCCTTAGACGTTTCTTTCATTATGCATTATAATAGACATATAGTACTATATTTCTATCGTATGGACCGTGTACCAAGTATATTCGTAAGTCTAAGATTTGATGATATGACACTTAATTCCTTTGATTTTAGATGAAAGATATTTTGAATGACTATTAGAATGTTTGTTAAAAGTTTTAATTCCGTGCTATTTGTCATATCAGTATATGCGATGAATGATGCGAAAGGGCTTGTGTGAGACCAACGAGATTTCCAGTACGCTGTGCCACAACCTATGAATGCCCTATCTTCTAGGGTATAGGCGTGAATTGTAAAACATTAAAGATGCTTGTGTAACTAGCTCAATTATACGAATAATTTTATAACTTGGAACTCTTGTTGGGACCTTCTCCTTCTTGAGGCTATGAATTTGACACTATTGTAATGCCTCTTCATTGCGATAATTTGCCATATTTAATCTGGATTTTTAGTCCGTGTGACGAATGGATGTTTTCCATGATAAGTATGAACTACAAAGTTATTTTTAATATGGTTCTTTTTTATTTTGATTATTGGGCTTTGATCCTTCTTTATATAGAGGGTCGACCTTTCTTGATACCTACTTGTGATTGGTGTGAAAACATGATTTATATGTTGGGCGAGCCTTATGACGACCCATCAGTAGACCCTAGAAGTTAGAGAACTCTTAGGTCAGTAAGCGATGTACTTGACCTCTCGGAGGTCTTGTAGAAGCCCTTTGGACTTCATTCATTATATACATGTATGATACATAGTGCAGAATTAAAACAATTCTCAGAAATAGTATCTAAATACATTCTTCAAATAAAACGATAGAAATACTAAGTCTCATCATATGACAATCTTAGACTCAAGGATACTTGGGACACGACCCATACAATTGAAATATAAAAACTTAGTCTATTACAATATTTTGAATAGAATAAACGAAAGATACTAATGATGTCATTGAATCAAGTGACGACATACCCAAACTTTGATTGAAAGGGGTCCTAGTTTCCAAGGTTCGCTTTAAATGCCTTACACCTTCAACCCACAACTTTAGATATAGATAAAAGTATGGAATTAGTACATTGCATGTACTAAACATGGCATAATGCAATAAAATCATGTGAAGTGGACATTTATATCGAATATGCTATTTTATGTAAAACTTCATACCATAAGTATAAGAATCACATATAACACCAAGAACACTTCCAAACACAAACATGAGACCCTCTTACCAAAGGTGATTCTAAGGTTCACTTGAGTGAGTTGGGAAAGGACCGCCAATAAAATCCTTGCATACCTAAGAGATCCTTAGACTACCTAAGATAAGATTATTCCCATTTTATTAAATCAAACCCTCTACCTAGAATTACTCTAAGACTCACCTAAGTACGACAATAAGAGAATGCCCATACACCCTCTCCAAGCCTACCTAAGAAATTCTCAAAGCTACTCTAATTACTTCCGATTTCATTAACATCCCTTTATTTAGGTCATTATGTTCATTAGACTATATAAGAGACTTTGAAACTTAAAGGACATTCATATAATGGTCTTGGAGAAGACCTAGGGACTCACACACTAATAACTTCAAAGCCTATACAATGCATAAATAGCGTCCCATTCCACTATTTAAGCTTCATAGAACTTATCCAATAGTAGTAGGTATCCCACATGATGAGAATAGGAAGTAACCGACATAGACCATACTAGCTAGGAACTAAATCTGGAGTCATGAACCTACTCCGGTGGAGGGTGTTCTACTTGCCAAATGTTGAACTAGGACACATCCCATGTAGGCACATGGTGAAGGAATATCTTTAGTGGTTCTATGCACTTTTGTCTCCTTCACAAGTAGAGTTAAATTGCAGTGTAGTCTCCTTCTCATGTATATTTAAAACCTATAACATATTCACTCGGTACTATCCTTTGTTATCATAGAGTATGTTCAATTATCTAAAGGTATATGAGAAGGTATCATCTTTTTGTCCTACCAACTCCTAATACCCCTAAAAAATGGGTCCATTACGGCTGCCACCCAAGGTCTATAAGTATAGCTCATTCTTTACCTTCTTTTTTTTTAGAAGGTTCCACATATTAGTCATGATTAGAAGGGCACCATCTATGGTTTAAAAATCCTAGACTCTCATTCAACATGGATTCATACACATACAAGACAAAGTGAATAAGCCTACTAAGTCAACATGTTCATATTCATATTTTTCATGTATCAAGTAAGGGACATAAGTCTAACAAATCAAGACACACTGCATTTTAATATTATAACATATAGCATAACAATCATGAAGCACAAAGAAACAAATAACTGCATTTGAAAGTCATCCTACTCACTTCTATGGAAACATCAACATAACTCGTCATAATACTCATATAGTTAACTAGGAAGATTCACACTCCCACATCACGTAAACATACATAAGGCATCACTATAGCCTATCATGATCACATCTATTCAATTAGAAGAACACATACTTGACTTCATAGTTACACATAACTCGGATAGACATACATAATGATCACATATCAAGGGTATAACATAGCAATGTCATAATAATAAAGTAATGATGATGCGGAAACATTATTCACAAGTATATCACATAAGCACTGCAACCATTAGTGGACCATACAAATAATCAGAACATAAACACATGTAGTACACAATATAGTAAGGTTTAGGTCAACACACCACCAATCAAATCTTAACAACTTCAATCCGTCGTCAATTCAACCAATACAATACTCCAAGGACCTTACCAATGGTCATGACCACCAATTCAATCCAACAATCACAATATTCAATTAATCCAAAGTAGTTCAATATGAATTTATCAATTTAAGATAGCCTACAAGTAATTCTACCACAACTTAATAGGCCAAAGTAAACAACACAAGAAATCAATAGTATAAAGGCATGATCACACTACAAAAATAAAATCTAAACTAGGATTTGTTCATCCATATTTGATATAAAGTCTTTCAATTAACACCAATTATATTGTAAAATATTGTTTCAAATTTCTTTATGCAAGAACCCATGGCTAGAAGTTGAAATAGAAAGATTCATGTTTTGATCATCTTTGAAAAATCATTGTAATTTTATCCTTCAAGGATTAAAACCATACCTCAAACATAATAGATTAACAAACGAAATTGAAGGAGAAAAAACTTGGAATATCTGTTTTCTTCCTTGGAGCTGCCAATCTTATAAAATGGAGGTTTTGGAGAGAAGAATGGAGAGGTTTTGTTTTGAGTTGATGTTTTATATTTGATTGGTGATTTTAGGGATTTAAAAAGACTCAATAGTCATCAATAATTCATCCTATAATTATCAAATAATATCCATGGACTTATTGGACAAATTAACCAATTCAAATTTGGCATAAAAATGACACGACCAAAGTAGGGAGTTTACTGTGCGTCGCGGGGGAACTTTTTTATTGTTGATTATGGAAAATTTTCACACAAAATGGATCATGACGTCCCCGCATAGCAGGAAAACCTTTTCCCTTTTATATGCCAGCTGCGCGATGCGCAACCACTACCCAATCTTTCGTGGCGCGGCAGCTTACATAAGCCATTGTTGGGTCCTGCTTGGGGATCCTTAGGCAGGTTCCCGGGGTATCATTCTCGGACATTTCAACACTTTAGATGTCAGTATATGTGTAGGAACCATCTATACTCAATTTCACTCTCAAACCTTCCCCTAAAACTCCACTACATTACAGTACGACACAATAGTTCATCTTCGACTAGTTTATGAACTTCTTGGACGTTTGACCTCCAAATGCTTCAAAACTTTACACACTGTCAATGAACAGTATTATTAAAATTTTTAATAGTTTAAAACCTCAATATACACATTTTAGGATTACCTAGTTCATTTTTAGGGGCATTACATTAAATCTCTTGGAAAATTGCGCTACGAGAGTTCTTGACATTTTGAATTTATTCATATCAATTTTGATACCCTTAATATATTGTTTACTTAAGTTATTTATTAAGTTCATGTTTGTTGTCCTTGACTTAGAAAGGTAACTTGGTTAATCTGAAGGCTCTAAATCTATTGTATTTTAACCACGAAGCTATATACTTAGTGATAGTTGTTTCTATCGTAAGGAATGTTAGAGAGGATGCCTGAAATAGGACATTGGAGATGGGAATTTTTAGATCCTTAAGGAAGATCATATTTTCATATAGGGATAAATACTTTTTATATGTCTTGGGAGTTATACATGATCAATGTGCTGCAAATTTACATGAATTGTGAGTGTTGATTTGATCATGTAAACATGGGTTGTAATATCAGTATGGTTATATGCTTTGTTCTTTTTGGATTTTGTAAACCCAAACCTTGTAATATGCTAATTTATTATTTATTTTGAATGTTTGTGTGAAGTATGAACCAGATAATATCGGTACTCGGAAGTTTTTAATATTCTTGTTATCTTTGTGACGACCTAGGAGCACTCCCTAGATGCAACCGGCGTCGTCGTCATCGAAGAGGACTTAGACTAGTCCTTAGCATTCGTCATTATATGTCATAGGTAAAAATTGCAGAAATATAAACTTTTACATAGTAATCTATACATAGACCTCTCATATATCATATATGGAGTTCACATAGAATCATCTCTTATTGAATTTTTCTTAGGCTTCTCATTTAGATAACATCTAATACATAAGATATAGTCTAATAACATTGTCTCACATTAAACCATCTAAAAGGAGTAAAATATTGGACATAGCCATTACAAATTAAATATTCCATTATAGGCTTATATGAATAGTCTCAAACGAAAAAAATGAAATGGTGTCTTAGTCATAAGAACAACATAGCTAGAATAGTGAAATGGTTACATCCCCGAACATTGAGGACCTACAAATAACTTGGAGAAACTAGGCTAAGCCTTTTTGTTAGCCTCAAAGTAATTCAACGACCCGAACCTACATTGTTTGGGAAAAGGAAAAGAATATGGGTTAGTACAACCACTTGTACTAAGTAAGGAAACATATGCAAGTAAAACCACTGAAATCATAGTTAAAAGGACATTTTGTTGCAAACCATGCTCAGCCACATTGAAAAGCATTTACGCACAATTAAGGACACATACTAGTCAATAAACATAGCATTACTTAAGACAAGACCATATTCAACACAATACAAACATAATTATGAGGTCAAGTCAACATGGATATTATAACCATAAGTTCATCTCAACAGGAATGACATCCTATTAAGATCATATTGGGATGAATAACTCTAACATTAAACCATACCAATAATTCATGTACAAGAGTTCATAAAATCACCACATATATAAGAAACTTCCGCACAACCCTTTCCGAATCCAACAAGTGCAATGCTTATGTGAAGCCCCATTACCCCACCAAATTATGTAAACCAAACAAAGGATTTAAAGTAATGTCAACTTTTCATATATCTTAATGTCATGTATATTTGTATTCATGTACATCAACTTAGACCAATAGCATGTTCATCAATGAAATTAACATTATATAAGATCATCAACATGTAAAGTCATCATATACATTTCATTCATATCATAAGTTCATAATAACATAAGAACAAAATCCTAGGATTTCCCTCAAGGTCAACTTGTGCGATGCATAAGTAGAGTCCCATACCCTTACCTACACTAAGTAGAACCCCTTAAGTCACCATAGTCAGTGTTCATCTTCATTACTTTATTCATTCAGTTTAGTTTCGGGAAAAGTCTTCTTAAGCGACATAGACCATGTGAGCTAAACATGGAATCCATTGTCATAAAACCATACACCAAAAGAAGGTAGTTTACTTGTTAAGGTAGTACCAAAATCTGAACATAGCATTCTAGGTATATCCACTAGTTAGTATTGCTATGGTGGCAACATAGTTAAGGAACTAGGCGACATTCGTGAGACCCTATTAATGCACTATTGCATTGTGATGCCCATATCATGAGAAATATTGTGAACCTACCTTCCAACATTGGAAAGGGATACCTATCCTATCTAGTTCTCTCGGTTCTAGGATAAAGACCCCTTTTGAAATGCATTTAAGCTTTTCTTAATAATCATATCTTAGTATAGGCCATAGGATACTAACCCCTTGTGTATTCATAGTCACTAGATCATTAGGTATTGCATGATAACTTCCTTTCATAACAACCCTTCTTTTGTGAGATCAACATAGCACAATCACATCATAGTAAGGCACACAAGTGATTTATATTGAACATTGTATCTTCAGATCCTAAACATGGTCTCACAATTCATATAAAGACATATTATCACGTTGATCACATCATTATCATATTAATTTAATTTTACATAACACTTCAATTGAACATCATCATCAAGTATAGACCATCACTGAAGTAAAGGATTCAAGATCATAAAGTCGTACCACATAGCCTTCATAAGCCTCCTTCAAGATCTTAACATCAATCCAACCATATTCATACATCAAATCAATTAGTAATATCATAAAATAATAATCTATTCATGAATTCAGTCATTGTATCATTACTAATCAAATCGACCTCAATTCATAACCTAGGGTTAGGGGAGAAGGATTCAATTATGATTTCTTCCATAGAACTAGGTCCAATAACAAGAGATTTAAATTAATCCATATAAAATCATATTATATCTATAATAATCAAAGGAAACCAGTATCAAACTAATTTGAAAGATTAATTATGAAAATTGAAGAAAATATATCTTTTGAAGAACATAGAAATCAAATACTTGAAGAGCCTCTTGTGGAAAGGGTTTCCAAGAGTGAATAGATTCCATACCTTAGGATTCCTTGAGAATTGATAGAATAAATATGGTACTTATTATTATAGGAGAACTCAATCAATGGCAAGTGATCGTCCCATGTTTCTTTGAAATCTGTTAGACAAGCTCTTAATATATCTTTTAGGGTTTTAACGATACCTTCCGTTTGACCATATGTTTAAGGATGAAAAGCAGTGTTGAGCTTCACTTGAGTACCCAACCCTTTTTTCAAAAGACCTCTAAACACGAGAGGTTATTATGCAGTCCTATCCGATATGATGGACAAAGGGATCCTATGAAGACTCACAATCTCATTAATGTATATTCTCTCATTATCCTCTACCAAATAAGTAGAACTAACGGGGATAAAGTGCACAAATTTCATCAACCTATCCACAACTACCACTCGTACTTTGCCTACGTATTTAAGGGAAACCCAGTACGAAGTCCATATTAATGTCTTCCCACTTCAAAGTGGGAACATGCAGTTTTGAACTAAGTCACCCGACTTTTGATACACTGCCTTTACTTGTAGGCAATTAGGACACATATCCACAAATTCTGTTATGTCCCTTTTCAAGCCTTCCCACCGGTAGACCTCTTGGAGTTCTCCATGTTTTTATGTGTCACCCGTATGAATAGAATATCACGAACCATGAGCTTTCTCCAAAATTTTCTTCCTCAAATCAACATCTGGAACACACAACCTACCTTGGTACCTAAGCACACCATCCCCCTGGGAGAATGACATTCATTTCACCGAGAAGAGATTCCTTCAACTCCATCAACAAAGGATCAAGATGTGGCTTAGACTTTAGCTCAACCGATAAAGACGACTCAGAGTAATGATGCACCATATTTCCACCATTACAAGAATCTTCCAACCGAACACCCAATCGAGCAAAACTATAAACATTTTTAACTAGGTCTTTCTTGGCTTCCGCTGTAACATCTGCGGAGTACCCCCTAGATGTAACCAACGTCAACTTCCTCTAAGAAGACTTAGATAAGCCCTTAGCAATCGTCAAAACATATCATAGGTTAAAATGCAGAAAAATTAAAAACCTTTCTTCTATATCTACATCATGAAGTTTACATAGAACTCTCGCATACACATAGTATATTCAAAGCGAGTTTACTTAGACCCTTCATATAAGAAGATTACCTTGACTCTACTTTAATGTCACACACAGTTATATAAGACACACAATATAGTCTTAAAAACAAATATCTCATATTAAACCATCTAAAACGAATACAACTGTCGGGCAAAGCGCATACTTCATTACAACAAGAGCCACTTATAGGCTACTACAACAATAGTACTCAAAAGGAAAGGAAATAAACGTCTTTAAGACTAAACAAATTCATTAGCTAGATAGGTGAACTTCCCTTGAATTGGGAAGGACCTACCAAACCCTTGGGAAAGTCCAAGTGATCTTTAAATGTCCTTCTTAAGAACTCAACGTCCCGAACCTACAAAATTGTAGAAGCATAGAAATAGGGATTAGTACACCACTTGTACTATATAAGGAAACATATGCACATATAACATTGGAAATCATGCTCAAAGGGACATTTATACAAAAAATGCTAAGTTACTTTGAAGATCTCTATGCACAACAATAACTCATATCGGTCAATAATCAAATAGCCCTCAAGTCAAGAATATATACAACACAAGACCAACTTTATCAAGTATAGTCAAGTCAAAAAATATACTAGTTCATAACATCATAATGTAACCACAAGGCATATATAAGAACATAATAACATTTCAACATGTGCAAGACCCTTACCATAACCCATTATAAAGTCTACAAGTGCAATAACAAAGAAAATCTCCATATCCTCACTTAATTAAGTAAATCAAACTAAGGACCAAAAACAATACCTAACTTCACATAATATAGCTTCAAGAGTAAGCATCATCACACTTTTAGCAATGTAGACTGCCAATATGCTCATATGTGAAAATAACATCATATAAAGTCAATAATATGTAAAGTCAACATATACATTATATATACATTATAAGAACACAAGAACAACCTCCTAAGACTTACCTCAGGGAAAACTAGTGCAAGCCATAGGTAGATTCCCATAACCTACTGTAACAACCCTAAAAAAAGGAATAACATAAATTCTTAAGGTGTCAAGAATGCTTGTTATTAGACCCAGGTTCACACGGATTGAAACACGTAAAACCAGACCTCAAAACCCTTACTACGACCTGATGTACCGTGGTTACACGATATTTTTAATGCTTTTTCCTTAAGTTTAGTGTGTGTCCAAAAGCCTTTTTGTATTGATTTTTATGTATGTTTCTCCTTATTTACGGGAAATCTGTCTAAAGATGAAGGTGGAAGTTTTAGAGCGAGAAATGCAGAAGAGACCACCTACGGAGCTTTTGACGGTCCATCGAGCTTGTGACGGTCCATAGGTGGCATCTTAGTGAGGAGAAAAGCTGCTGAAGGAAGAAAGGGAAGTCTGACCTACTGTGGGATTACAGAAGTCCATTATGGACCGTCATAGACACAACGGTCCCACCAGTTGGTTCGTCTCAATGATCAGAGAGTAGTCCCAGTACCCAAATTCCAAGAAGTTAAAATATTAAGGAACGGAGACCCTCGATGGACCGTCGTCCTTGGAACGGTCTGTCATACCTATTTATCGAGGCTAATAAAGAAAGCAACAAAAGAATTTCTGAAGTATGGGACGACAGAGGCCATGACTGCCCGTCGTGACCACGACGGTCCGTCGAACCAGACGAGTTTTGACAGATATTCAGTAGTTAGAATCCTCCTTTTATTAGGTTTTTTTTTTTTATAAATAGTTCAAAAAAACCTCGTTTTAAGGGTTACACTTTTTGATAGTAGGATTTTATGTTAATCATTAGTTCTCTTGTTCAAGTATTAAAGGATTAATTTCAGCAATTGTTACACTTTTTCTGGAATTGATTGTTGGTGCCTTGTTGATTATTCAATTGAATTTCTGGATTTTATTCATTCTCATTAAAGTAAGTGCATGAATTTTTATATTAAATATATGAATAGCGTGGTTATGACTATGGGTAACTAAACTCCATAACTAGGGTTGTGGGAACCATGGGTGAATAATGATGTCATTCTAACTAAAATAGTAATTCTAGAATAGCGTCTTGCATGTATGGATAATTATTTCGTTTAGAAGTCTTTTTAACGGATGAACAACGTTAGAACTCGCCTTAATGCTACTTTCCGGACCAAGGAGGTAGATAATAGGAAAATAAATTATCAACATAGATTTAATGTACACTATCTAATAGGGTAGTGTCGGTCGGTACGAGGTAATAACTTATTCAAATATCGAATACAATGCTTAATATGAGGTAAAGGTAAGGGTTAGTATAGCAACACACGTAGACGGACCAAGTTGCGGAGTGAAATTTTCTCGATGCCGGACCAAGGATTTAAAAATACATAACTTATCACTTTAAATGCAAGATACTAGGAAAAAATTGTTATAGTTAGAAATATCAAGTTAGGAATCTGTGGGGAACACTTAAGCCCTAGTTACTTTGTGCGGAGTGAAATTTTCTAGATGCCGGACCAAGGATTTAGAAATACATAACTTATCACTTTATATTCAAGATACTAGAAAAGAATTGTTATAGTTAGTATTATCAAGTTAGGAACCTGTGGGGAACACTTAAGCCCTTGTTACTTTTATTAACTTATTAAGCTCCATGATTTGAATCTGTTAGTTGTTTACTTTAATCTAGTTAATTATTTTCATTAATTTAGAAATAAAACCCCCCCTATATTGTCTTTTGTTTTCAAGGGAAATAATTGACTAAATAATAGTAATAATAGAATAAAGTTAAGTCTGAACTATTTTCCTCGTGGGATCGACCCCAACCTCATTAGTTAGATTCTTTACTTGATACGACCGCTTTTCTTCTTATTTGAGAAGTATGTTTGAGCGTATCAAATTTTGGCGCTGTTGTGGGAGAAAGTAGCTTTTAGATTAACTTAAACTTATTACTAAAGTTTAGTCAATATTTTCTTTATTTTACTTTTCTATTTTTTTTATGGTTGCAGAAATATCTTCCTTCTATGTTAAATACACGGAAAGGAAGAGAACCCTTGTTTCCCTACGATAATGAATTAGAGCATACACTATGCATTTTGAATCGAAACTTGGGTATTAACAATGATGATCCAAACCATAACATCCCAGCTCCGGTTCATGTTCATGGTCATTTATTACGCGATGATACTGGTGAAAATCAACAAAGGGGACAAAATTCCTCTCTACGCCCTCAAGAATACTACAAAGATTATGATAACATTGCATACTCTGATGGGCCACATGTCTTTCCCCCTCTACCACAAGGCCACACCTTTGTAGTAACTAGTTGTCTGATGCAAATGGTCACTGTTAGAGGTTTGTTTTTAGGGCTACCTTCTGAGGACCCACATGCGCATATAGCTAAGGTAAGGGAAGTGTGTAAAAGTCATGTAGGGAGGCCTGATTTGGATTTGGATTTAATAGGGCTAAGAGTATTTCCTCTCTCACTGACGGGAGAGGCTGCTGTTTGGTTCACTGAGCTCCCTTATAACTCAATTTTCACTTGGAACCAACTAAGGGACTTTTTCTTAGCACGTTACTACCCAGTCTCTAAGAAACTAAATCACAAAGACAGAGTGAAAACCTTTGTGGCACTACTAGGAGAGTCACTTTGCAGTTCCTGGGATTGATTCACTTCATTTTATAGAAGTGTCCCTAATCACTGCATAGATGATGAGTCACTGAAGGAATACTTCTATCGGGGACATGAAGATAATAATAAAGCGGTATTGGAAACTATAGCGGGTGGTTCTTATGGGGAGTGTCTTTATGCCGAGATTGTTGAAAAGTTAGAGAACATCTCCCGGAATAATAAAGCTTGGAGTACTAGGAAGACAGATACTGGAATAAATACCTTTGTAGTGCAATCCACACACAACACAGCCACAGATGAGATTCGTGAAGAGATGGCTCAGATGAGAACTGAGCTTGGGTTGGTATTAAAACATGTCACTAGCGGTGCAGAAAAGATAAATGCAGTTAACTACTTGTGTAAACCACCACTACCAAATGATGAACGTTATTATGAGGAGCACTCCTATGCGGTAAAAGAGTAGACGGGGGGTTTCCGACCAAGTGCCCAAGGCTCAAATCAGGAGAATTAGCGCCAAGGTCAAGAAAACCAAGGTTGGATCTATGGTAACTATAATTGCGAGGGTCATTATGTCCGAGTTGGAAATTACTACCGTGACACCAACATCAACAGGGGTAACTATGGTAACATACATGATAGGAATGGGCCCTATGTTCCTCCTCAAAATGATGAAGTTAGTCCTAGGGATAGTGGATGTAGTATGGCGCGAGTTGAGGATATGTTGAACAAAATTATGAGGAGGTTCGATGCTAGTTATGAGCACACTAAAGATTTAAGGAGTGATTTAGAGGGTATTGGGAAGAAAGTCGATACACATGCAATATCGATTAAGCAGCTTGAGTTTCAAATTGACCAATTATCAGCCACTGTGAAAACACGGCAACTGGGAACTCTTCCTAGCAACACTGTCCAAAATCTAAAAAATGATGGACAATGTATGTCAATCACTACTCGCGATGGTAAGAAAACCATTGACCCACCTATGCCATCTAATGAGGAAAAGATGATAATAGATAATGATAAAGTTGTAGAGGTTAGTGGTGAAGTATAACATAACATTGGAAAAGATGCCGAAGTGCCTAAAAAGGTAACTCCCATTCCTAGACAACCCCCCATTCCCTCAAAGATTAGTGAAAAAGACCGAGGATGGTAAATATATGTGTCGTATAACAATGTTGAAGCAACTTTCTATCAATGCCCCTTTGGTAGAATCTTTAGAACAAATGCCCGGTTATGCCAAGTTTATGAAAGATCTTGTTACAATGAAAAGATCGATCACTTTTGAGAATAATGATAGAATGAATAATTGTATTGCTATTGCTACAACATCTCTGGTACAAAAGAAAGAAGATCCGGGTGCGTTCACTATTCCTTGTACAATTGGGTTATTACATTTTACGAAAGCATAATGTGATCTAGGGGAAAGCATAAATCTCTTGCCCCTATAAATTTATAAGAAGTTGGGTTTGGGTGATCTAAATCCCACTGCGATGCGGCTACTGATGACCGATTGAACAGTAAAAGTGGAGTCGTTCAAATTTTCGGCAGATTTTGTTATTCTTGATTGTTAAGTCAATTTTGAAGTGCCTATTATTTTTGGGAGTCTATTCCTTGATACATGTAGAGCCTTAGATGATATGGAAAAGGGGCAGATGAAATTTTGGTTGAACAATGAAGAAGTGACCTTCAACATTTGTAGGTCCATGAGGTAGAGTGATGAGCTCCAATTGGTATCTGCTATATCCTACATAGTTGGTAAGTCATCCGAGACACAAGTAGAAGAACGTGTCAGTGTAGAAGCATTAGTGGCAGTAATAATGAATTTTGATAACGATTGCATTGAAGAGTATGAGTCATTAGTCGTGTCTATTGATCATGGTGATGTTCGGTTTAAACCGAAGAAATATCAGTTAGACATGAAGAATCACGATTCTCCACCCGCGAAACCATCTATAGAGGAGGCTCCAAAGTCAGAACTATAAGCTCTCCCACCTCATCTCAGGTATGAATTCTTCAGAAATGGTTACAATTTTGCCGATAATCATTGCATCAGACCTGAATGAACAACAAGTTGAGAGTTTGGTGAAAGTGCTAAAAAAGTTCAAAAGAGCTATTGGGTGGACTATTGCGGACATTATTGGGATCCCACATGGTATTTGTTATTATAAAATCCAACTCATCCCCGATCATACGCCAAGTATTGAGCACCAGAGACGCTTAAATACACCTATGCAAGAGGTCGTGAAGAAGGAAATCATTTATTGGTTGGATGCCGGAGTAATATATCCGATCAACGATAGTAGTTGGGTATGCCTTGTTAAGTGTGTACCTAAGAAAGGAGGAATGACTGTGGTCCCCAATGAGAAAAATGATCTTATTCCAATGAGATCGGACACTGTATGGAGGGTGTGCATGGATTACCGTAAATTAAATGCATGGACCGAAAAAGACCATTTTCCTATGCCCTTCATGGATCAGATGTTGGATAGACTTACCAGAAAAGGGTGGTACTGTTTTCTTGATGGATATTAGAATTATAATCAGATTTCTATAGCACTATAAGATAAAGATAAAACCACCTTTACTTGTCCATATAAAACCTTTGCGTTCAAGAGAATGTTGTTTGGGTTTTGCAATGCACCTGTCACATTTCAGAGATGTATGATGTCGATATTCTCCGACATGGTGGAAGATACAATTGAAGTTTTCATGGATGATTTTTCTATGGTTGGTGAATCATTTGAGCGGTATTTGAGCCATTCATCTGATGTCCTTAAGAGATGTGAAGACTGCAATCTAGTACTAAATTGGAAAAATTGCCACTTCATGGTAAAGAAGGTATTGTTATTGGTCATTGTATTTCAGAAAAGGCCATAGAGGTTGATCGAGCTAAAGTCGAGGTAATGGAGAGACTTCCTCCACCTATCTCTATAAAAGGTGTGAGAAGCTTTCTTGGGCATGCAGGCTTTTACTGGAGATTCATCAATGATTTTTCAAAAATTGCGCATCCGTTGTGCAAACTGCTGGAGGAAGATTGTAAATTTTATTTTGATAAATCCTGTCATAAAGAATTCGGCGAGCTAAAAGAAAAATTGGTGTATGCACCTATCATTATTTCTCTAAATTTGAACATTCCATTTGAGGTGATATGCGATGCTAGTAGGGTTGCCCTTGGTATGGAATGGGGACAATGAAGGAACAAAATCTTTCACCCCATTTACAATGCTAGTAAAGCCCTAAATGAATCCCAGAAGAACTACACAATGACTGACCATGAAATCCTTACAGTAGTCTTTGCTTTTGAAAAATTTCGCTCCTATTTGCTAGGTACTAGAGTTATAGTGCATAATGACCATTCAAAATTGAGATATTTGATGACAAAGAAGTATTCTATACCGAGGTTGATTCGTTGGGTATTACTGCTAAATGAATTTGACTTTGAGATGAGGGGTAGAAAAGGGACCGAAAATCAAGTTGCCGATCACTTGTCCCGTCTAGAAGATGAAGCTATAAGAGAGTTAGGGGATAAGAATGAAATTGATGATACTTTCCCCGATGAGCATGTATTGACTGCCTCACAAGACTTGATTCCATGGTTTGCAGATTTCGCGAACTACTGGCTAGCGATATTATTCCATCAGACTTTTCCTTTAATCAAAGAAAAAAGTTCATGTACGATGTGATGAAGTTATTTTTCGATGAACCATACTTATAAAGGAGCTTTGCCGATGGGCTTGTTCGGCATTGTGTGCCAGAACTTGAGATGTTGAGTGTTTTAGAGGCATACCATTCCTCACCCATTGGTGGACATCATAGTGGTATCCTAACCTCTCATAAGATATTACAACGTGGTTACTATGAGCCAACTCTTCATCAAGATGCTTATGAGTTTTCTAAAGCATGTGATAGGTACCCAAGAGATGGCGGCATTACAAGAAAGTAAGAGCTCCCTCTAAACCCCATTCTTGTGATTGAGTTATTTGATGTTTGTGGTATTGACTTTATGGGTCCTTTAGTGAGTTCTCATGGAATGAAGTATATTTGAGTAGCGGTTGATTATGTATCTAAATGTGTGGAAGCTATCGCCCTCACAAACAATGAAAGGAAGAGTTTCAATGCGTTCTTGAAAATGAATATATTCTCTCGATTTGGTACCCCAAGGGCAATTATTAGTGATGGGGGATCCCACTTTTGCAACAAATTTTTCTAGGGATTATTAGAGAAATATGGGGTTTGCCATAATGTGGCCACTCCTTACCATCCTCCAACTAGTGAGCAAGTTGAAGTGTCAAATAGAGAGATCAAACAGATATTGTCAAAAAATAGTGAACGCTAGTAGAACGGATCGGTCAAGGAGGCTTGATGATGCTCTTTGGGCCTACCGAACAGCATAGAAGACTCCCATAGGTATGTCCTCATACCAACTTGTAATAAAAAATCTTGTCATCTTCCGGTTGAATTAGAGCATAAAGCCATGTGCGCTATGAAGAAAGTTTAAAATAGATTGGAACGAAGCTGCAGAATGACGGTTAACTAGGTTGAATGAACTTGATGAATTTTTCCTGAAAGTTTATGAAATCTCATCCCTCTCCAAAGAAAAGATGAAGAAGTACCATGACCTAAAAATTGAAAAACGAGAGTTTATGGTTAGGGATTTGATGCTTTTATAAAATTCTAGGTTGCGGTAGTTTCCGGCAAGCTCAAGTCCAAATGGAATTTCCCTTACTTAGTTACCCAACTATTCCCTCATGGAGCAGTTGAGTTAGAAACCAAGGAGGGTTTAGGGTTTAAGGTTAATTGACATCGAATAAAAATCTTTTTTGGTCATGCTTAATCGGCGAATGAAGTGATCGAGGCACACGATCTAGATGAAGTCTGAGTAATCAAGTGTCTTCAGCCGTGCCGCGACGTTAATTCAGGCGCTGATTGGGAGGCAACCCAATACATATAGTTTTCTTTCTAGTAATGGTAGCATTTTCTACTAATGGGTTTAAATTTGCAGGCACATCACCAGGAAATTCTTCAGAAAATCACTCCGCAACATGCACTGACGGATACATCGATGGACCGTCACGTATGCCACAGACCGTCGCATGAATTCATCGTGCCAGGTACATTTTTTATTTATTTTCAAAATAAGGGCATACGCGATGAAACCATGACGGACCGTCACATATGCGACGGACCATAGTCGGGGACTCGTTGCATCATTAACCAACAACCCAACCCGACCCGGCTGGGGAATTTCAAAAATTGTCAACCTTTATAAAATCCCACCCCTTCATTTCAACCATTTTGTTCCCTCTTTTTCCCATTCCCTCCCTTTCAAACATCCTACTTTTGTCACCATCTTCTCTATCAACTCAATATCACTACCCCAAATCCCAAATTCCCAAAATCTCCTTTCTACTGGTTGGAGTCTGCTGCTGTGGTTCTACTCTTGATAACCAAGTGCTTCACTTGCTTGTTTTTCTCCTCTCTCAGGTATGTGTATCTGATCTCTACCCATTTACATTGCATTTTTGTTTTTCAATATAGACAAAAAAATTACTGTTAGCCTATTTCTTTTTGGTGGGTCTTTGTTCTTTGATCAAATTTTGTCTGACCTAGGTTCAGAGTCTTCGAATTGCCTTGTTAAAACTTGAGAAATTGGTGCTTTAGTATTACTAATTTGCTAGGTATTTGGATTAGAAACATGTAGGTTAGCATTAAATATTCCGTTTGAGTCACAGGGGATGATTGTGGCATTCCCATTTCTGTCAATGAATGACAGAACGAGACCTCGATGACGGACCTGTGGGGAACACTTAAGCCTGTGGGGAACACTTAAGCCCTCGTTACTTTTATTAATTGATTAAGCTCCAAGATTTGAATCTGTTAGTTGTTTTACTTTAATATAGTTAATTATTTTCATTAATTTTGAAATAAAAATCCCCCTTGATTGTCTTTTGTTTCGTAGGGAAATAATTGACTAAATAATAGTAATAATAGAATAAAGTTAAGTCTGAACTATTTTCCTCGTGGTATCGACCCCAACCACTATAGTTGGGTTCTTTACTTGATAAGACCACTTTAATTCTTATTTAAGAAGAAAGTTTGAGCGTATCACGGCAAAGAAAACTAAATTGGGGAGTTAGTTAAGCTTGGAAGGTTGGAACCAACCATGTAGGGATCTCGAAAACAATGATTTAATCGAAAGAGTCTTTACCAGACTACAAAGAGGAAAATTTTAAGTTTTGACGGTCCAGGGGTAAATGGTCTTTTCCAGGGCAAAGGTATATTGTAATTACCCTAAGGAATTAATTGAATAATTAGTAAATTTAATTAAAGAACCAATAAGGCTCGGGTTGATTCAAAATGGTCTATTTCGCAAGGGTCACAGTACCTGAGTTCTAGCCCTAACGGAATCAACATATTGGTGATTTAATTATGTTTTATAATCTAATTTTTAGGTCATAATGGTCCTTTCACTAAGATAATTAAATCAGGTTTTTATTTAAATTAATAAGGAGACTTAGTTTGACTAATTCCCAAACTAACACTCCTAATATTAGACAACTCTCTCAAGATCTATCTCTCACATTTCATCATCTATCTCAAGTTGGTTTCTGACAAAACAGGTAAAAAAAAGAAATAATGTTAAGAGTTCTTCACACTTGAATAATTCACGTGAAATTTTAAGAAAAACAAAGTAACCAAAAACGTTAAGGGAATGAGAAGTTGTCCGTCGAGTGGTGTTGATATTGAGGAAGCTTGGACTGATTTTGAAGAGGATTTTGGAAAGCAACTTCAACGTTTGAACAATCAAATAAGGTATGGGTTCCTTCCCTCTTCGTCCCTTTCCCAAGAGAACCCTTAAGATTTAGTCATTCAGTCCGAAAACTAGGATTGTTTTCCCCGTTGCATGTCTTTATCACTAGCTCCCAATGATTCGTAGGTTGGGTATGTTTGATGGTAGATTTAGGTATGTGTGATGTTTTTGTGTCGAATGTGAATATGTTTATGTATGTGAAATCATGAAATTTACAATCAATGTGAGATCGAAGTAATGTGCAAGTGTGTGCAAGTATGTGTTTTTGGCAAGGGTGTCGGCTTGATGCTAAAAAATTTGATAAAGCTGTAGTTGTTGTTTTATGTGCATAAATTCGTAAAAAATTGTGATGTTCATTTAAGGAAATCTGTCTGATTTAGTGACAATCTTTTATCCAAAAAAACTCATGAAAGATGCGCCTAAATATTTGTTAAAATAGTATATGAATACGCCCTAAGAACAAACATGAAAAGGTTGATGAAAGGAAGCTAAATATAACGAATAAATTTCTGGATTGGTGTTCCTTAGTTTAGTTCAAAAAGAAGGTTGGAAATCTGGAAATTTAATACATTTTAAAGAGGTGAAGCGACCAGGATTCGAACTTGTGACCTCACCCTTGAGCTACTGGAATTCGTGGGAAAAAAAAAGAAAAAGAAAAGGGGGCTGGGGGAATCGAAACTGGGTCTGCTCATTTAGGAAGAAGAGAACAAGAATTAAAATAAATAAATGGGAGGCGTGGGAATCAAACCCACGACCTCCAGGCAGCGAGTGAAGAAGAGAAATTAAAGAAAAGAGAATGGGAGGGGTGGGAATCGAACCCACGACCTCAAGGCTAGAAAGGAGAAGGGGAAATTAATTAATGAAATAAAGTGACGCTGTGGGGGTTCAATCCCACAAACTCACTGCCACACGTCTAACTTAGTGTAATTTTAATTAAAAATAAAGAAAGGAGGTGGTGGGGTTTCGAACCCAAAACCTCACAGCCCCTAGAAAAATTTAAATTTAAATAAGGAGGCAGTGGGGGTTCGAACCCACAACCTCCCAATTCGCAGCGAAAATTAAGAATAAATAAAAGAAGCTGTGGTGGTTTGATCCCACAACCTCTTGGTTTAGGCAAAATTGGGCAACAAGATGATAATAAAAAAAATGGGGTTGTGGAGGATCGACCCCACAACCCTTCGTCCAACCTAATAGAAAAACCAAGTAGAAAACTAAAGATACCGTGTTAATGATGGGGTTCAATCTACAATCCCAATATCATGGAGTTTAAAAATAAAATCAATGAAAAATTTAAATGTTATCCAAGTCATTCGAATAAGGGTTTCCTTGCCCAAAATTCCGTATTGATACATAAGTCATACGTGAACAAAATATCCAAGAATAATTCCACCTACTTAGATCGAAATAAAGATCTTGGCATATATACAAGATGCATAAGTCTTGTACTACATAATCTTAGGAAAATATGAATCACTTAATGATCTATGACTGAACCCTATGGCTTATGTATATAGACTCATAAGTCTAGCATACGTTCAAAAGTAAGTGAACCTAAGATGTATTAATGAAATGATTAACCCTAGAAGGGTTAAGTATGAAAGGAAGATACACTAAATGGCCAAGTTTATTGGCATAAGATGAGAGGAACAATGAAATGAGGAAATGAACAATGAAATGATGAAACCCTAGAAGGTTTAAGTAAGGGTGTGAAACACACTAAATGACCAAGTGCATTGTCATATGATGAAATGAACATTCACGTAATAAAAGGTGAGTAACTGTGAAAAGAAAAGGTGCTAATGATAATGAATGTGGTGACAACATGATATGAGGTTAAGGTAAATGATGAGATCAATCTCAAATGAGTCTAAGTAAATGTTACCAAAACGTACTCACCTATGAGAGTGTAAGATAATGAAGAGACCAGTCTCTATGAACATTCTAATGAAAGTATTGAGTATAACATAATTAATACTAATGATGAAATAAGAAATCATCTAATGAGCTATGATGTCCTCATACTAGAAGCCAACTTCTATGACATATTAGATGAATGTAATGGAACTTCATACTGCTCACTGATAGGCTATCTATGAGCGGAGGATGGCGGAGGTTCACGTAACTCTCATGATATGAGACTATCCGGTATGCCAGGTATGGGTCTCCTTATATCTCCTAGTCTTCGAACCTATACTGCCAATATAGGGATATGTGGGGGTTCAATTCCCATGTACGGTAGCATGTTTTGGGTCACTTTGACTAGTGATCCGCCTCTTTTTGGTGTGGGGTTTCATGACACTGGATTTCATGATGCTCACATGATCTATGTCAGTTAAAGTTAAAGATCCCAATGAAATGAATGATACAACAAGTGTCAGGATAAAATAATCAAACGGTGAGTTATATTCCAGTAATGACATTAGGTCATTCTTGGTCATTGCACAATGAACTTGATTAAAGTCTTAAACTACATCCTAGGTATAGATGGTGTTTACACTGACCCATGAATGAAATGAAATGGAGTACGTATGAATGAATGAAGAAGACTCTATGTTTGCTAAAGCTGACTCCCTAGTTGTTGTCCCATTTTTTGAGCCCTCATTTCTAGAAAGTGTTAATGTTAAGTCCCTGATTCTAAGGTCTCATGGCATATGAATGAATGATATGAAAGATGTTATGTTCTATATGTGATATGATATGTGAAATATGTTATGTGCTATTTGCAAAATGATAAGTTGTATGATGTATGATACACTCATGGCATGACTTTGCAAATAAAAATTCGGTAGGTCCATTGACATTCCTAATCAAAATTTGGCAAGTCCACTGACTTGAGATTCTATAAATCATGTTTTTAGGAATATGCTATTCTTTTCTCATGCATGTACTTGGTGTGTGCTGGCATATACCCATACTTAGTACAAGTGTGTTGTAATTTGATACAAATATCTACTTTTAGGTGTGGGCACAAATGGACGTTAGATCTTATAGTACGACGTTGCAGCTATCAAGACTTGGTAGACCCACATGCTTTAGAGGCTTTCTATTGTTAATATCTAGCTTAGATGTAAGCTTTAGCTAGTAGAGCATGTTCCACTAGTGTTTCCTTCCACTTCTATTTCAGAATTTGTATTGGTGTTGTTTTTGGCAAAAATACTTTTAATGCAATAATGAATTGTTTCTTTCATTTAATTATCTCTATATTAGATGGTTTATTTGTGAAAAAATATGATGCTAAGTTCAAAATGTTTATCATGAAATAATAAACTAATAGTTTCAAATTTTCTGCTTAAATTAACATAGATGAAGTAATAATGACGTATATAGGCTTGTTTGTGACCTATGAGGGGGCAACAACGCCTATCTCGTCTAGGGTCTAGATTCCGATCGTGACAAAGTTTGTATCAGAGTGCTAGGTTACATTTTGAGGATAATAAGATCACATCAACCACATCGAGTAGTTTCTAAGTCATGGTAGTGAAGTGCACCACTATCCTGAATTAGAGACTGCATAGTGCGTAGGAAAATTTCCCTTCTTCTGATCTTATTGGGCTTTCTCTAATGTCTGTTTCTTAGTGTTAAGAGCCTATCTAACATCAACTCTTGAGATTCACCAAAATGAATACGAGGAGAAATGAAGGCAGAGCAAGAAGATGTTCCCAAAGAGAACCCACCTGCCAGCACCATGGCTAGAATGTTAAGGAACTTCACAAGGATGAACCCTCCTATATTCAAAGGGTCTAAGTCATCAGAGGATCCTCAAGAGTTTGAGGACGAGGTACATAAGGTTTTGGTGACTATGGGAGCCACATATAATGAGAAGGCTGAACTGGCTACTTATCATCTCAAGGATATTGCACAGACTTGGTTCAAGATGTGGCAAGATAGACAAGTTTTGGGTGGAATTCCAGTCACTTAGGAGTTGTTCAAGATAGCATTTCTAGAGATATTCCCCAGAGAGATGAGGGAAGCAAGGTTAAGGAGTTTATCAACCTTAAACAAGGCTCTATGACAGTCAGTGAGTATTCCTTGAAGTTTGTTAAGCTATCAATGTATGTTATTTTCCTTAGTATTAAATAGCAAGAATGATGAGAGTACTGAGCCTTGTTGAAATTATTCAAGTATTCTACCTCCGTGGTTTCAACAACAGGGATGATGAGAAGGTTCCTTATGGGAATCAATGGAGACCTAGAGTAGGAGTGTCAGTTTTTGATGCTTCATGATAATATGGACCTTTCCATGTTAATGGTTCATGTCCAGCAGGTAGAGGACAGTCGCAAAAAGAGAGGTGTTCGTGATGTTCGGAGGACTAAGCCTTAACATTAGGCAGAACCCATCCTTGGAGGCCACAGAAACAATTTTGGAGTCTGTGAGCAGCCTAGGTTCAAGAAGGGGTAACAGAGTTCTGAGAACTCTAACTCTCATAGGAGTACAACACATAGAGGAGGTAGACCCGAGACCATGAAGGGAAATGGAGGTAAGATGCAGTGTCCTAAGAAGAACTGTGCTAAGTGTTGCCGAGTTCACAGCGGAGAGTGCAGACAGGGAACTAATGCCTTCTTCGGTTGCAGTAAGAGTATGCATATGGTTAGAGACTGCCCACAAAACAGAGGTCAGGCTGGAGGTAATGCTCAGCCTAGGCCAAATCCACAGGGTGCAGCACCAACCGAGCCTCCTAAGTGGAACAGGTTCTATGCCCTGAAGGGCAGGGAGGAGCACGAGAAGTCCGCTGATGTGGTCACAGGTATGCTGCAAGTATTCTCAACTTTTTTTTATGCTTTACTTGATCCAAGGTATATGCTTTCCTTTGTAACTCCTTTTCTTGCTATCACTTTTGAGACATTGCCTGAAGTTCTGCATGATCCTATACTGGTTAGAACACCATTATGAGAAAATGTAAGAACTGATAGAGTATACAAGGACTGCCCAATAGTTGTAACTGGTAAGACTATGGTTGCAAATTTGGTTGAGCTACCCATGCATGATTTTGATGTTATTCTTGGCATGGAATGGCTTCACAATTTTTATGCTTGCTAGTACTGTAGTAGTAGAGTGGTGAGATTTCGCTTCCCTAATGAACAAAAATAAGTTTGGGAGGGGTACAATTCGAGTCGTCCTAATCCCTTGATTTCAAATCTTAAGTCCAATAAAATGATGTCAAAGGGGTTACTATGTCTTGTTGTGAGTGCTAATAATATAGATCATGACATTCCTTCCATAGACTCAGTGCCTGTAGTGAATGAGTTCCTCGATGTGTTTCCTGAAGATTTGCCTAGAGTCCCTCCCCTTTGAGAGATTGACTTTCGTATTGACTTTGAACCCGATACTATACCAATCTCTATTCCTCCTTATAGAATGGCTCCAGTAGAACTCAAAGAGTTGAAGTTGCAGTTGAAAGATCTCACTGATAACAGTTTCATTCAGCCGAGCATATCCCCTTGGGGCGCTCCAGTGTTGTTTGTAAAGAAGAAAGATGGGACCCTTAGAATGTGTATCGATTATCGGCAGCTCAACAAAGTCACTATCAAGAACAAGTATCCACTTCCCAGAATAAATAACTTGTTTGACCAACTCCAAGGGTTTAGTTTCTTTTCAAAAATTAATCTTCATTCAGGGTACCATCAGCTTAGGGTTAGGGATGGAGATATCCAAAATACAACCTTTTGTACCCGCTATGGTCACTATGAGTTTCTAGTCATGTCATTTTGTCTCACGAATACACCTGCTGCATTTATGGATCTCATGAATAGGGTCTTCGATGAATACCTGGACTCTTTCATCATAGTATTCATTAATGATATTCTCGTCTACTCTAAGACCAAGGAAGAGCATGAACAATATTTGAGATTAACCTTACAAGTACTTAGACGACATCAAGTGTATGCCAAATTTAGCAACTGTGAATTCTGGCTGAGATTAGTGACCTTCTTGGGTCATGTTGTGGTCGATCAAGGTGTAGAGGTGGACCCCAGGAAGACTAAAGCTAT
>JAKWIY010000707.1:0-31266 GCA_027704805.1 Solanum corneliomulleri
TCACGCCCCAAACCTATACCCTAGGTGTGGCCAGCACTCGAAACCATTGGTTGCCTTGAGCGGACCCTTGACATGACTTACTTAACTTAGTGGAAGATTATATGCACATTTATATGGATTAATAGCATCTAACTGAACTGAATAATAACATAATCTGAGAATGTCTAAAAATTAAACATTCAACTTGGCAAGCTGCCCACCCAAGTCTATAACATAATAGATGAAAATGTAACGACTCAAAGGACTAACATTTGACTTCTATGATGTCTCTAAATATCTGAGATGGATGTTTGGACAGACCCCACAACATCCTAACAACTAATATATAAAAAAGGAGTCCTTTAAATGCAAGGAGGCTGACCAACTGACTCTGGATTGCTATACTGGATAAATGGTGCGCTGGATGCTGATCCTCATTACCTTTGTCTGCATTATAACACGATGCATGTCATCTGGCATCAGTACATTGCATGTACGAGTATGCGAGTTGGAATGCTAAACAACATAGGCTAGAAAGAGTCTAAAAAAACTGAAGAACTTACCTGGCTCAACTAACTCACCATAACTACTAATTTTAATATAAAAATTTAAACACAAGTGCAATTTAAAAAAGAAATTGAAAATATATTGGAAACTCTGTGTATATGCATAGATACAATTGACTATGAGATGCTTGTCAAATACAAATAATTTTTTTATAAGAAAACAATAACTTTTGTGGAAGTTTCTCTAGCCGACAACCATCACATAAGAGCTATAGTGATGATACAACGTTCTACTAACCTCACGCTGCCAGCGCATCCTATACCCGCCAAAGGTTTAAGACCTGAACTTCCTAATGGATCCCTAGTCTATTGTGAAAAGGGTTAATCTAGAAAGTATGAACTTATTTTTACCCATGGTGGCTACATGATTTTATGGAGATGTGAGTTATATGAACTCATGCTCGTTCCTAAACCGGTGCTCAATACTACTCCCGAAATATACTGGATCTTATGTTTTTAACACATACTTCTTCTGTGATTTGAGATTAGTTGTCAAAACTTAGCTTAAAAGCTATGTTGAAAATCTCAGTTTCCCTGCTTGCTTCATTTAGAAAGCTTTTGCGGTTTTCTCAAAACTAGCTCGAATGCTCTTTGGAAATCTCAGTTTCCGTTCTTGTTTAAATGTGAAAATGTTTCTTTAAAACTCTTTGGGAATACATATTCCCATATACTTCTTTAAGGAAAGAACTTCAACTTTGCTCTTTGATGAACTCAACTCTTAAGTCTTTAAAACATAGTTAAAACATTGCTAAAAAGTCTTGAAAACTTTGAAGAACTTTGTTTTGACTTGTTTCTTAACTTCTAGACTTGACTCTTGACTTCTTCGACTTTTATCTTAACTTTCCATCAATCAACTCGAAACCCGCACCTTGATGAATTACCATCTTGCGAATAAAATTTTCAACCTCAATAATTCTCATTTACCATAAAGCCAAAATCCTCTAACCAACTAGTCATGGCTGAAAAAACCCATCCTTTGGTTACTACTCCCCATATTAAACGACTCCCAAGGCAACAAATTAGCAACTTCATCAAGCTCCTCTTTTCCCCATTTCAAACACACGAAAACTTAAGAAAATCCACCCTCCCTTACCAAACTTGATCGTAGATGATCTTCCCTCTCCTCGATTCCAGGCCTTAACTTCCACTGGAAAAAAACACCACTCACCACCACTCCATCTACGCCAAATCCACAAAAAAACCCAACATTAATTGATCTTCAATAAAACCATAAAATCGCAAACACAAACTAAACAAAACACTAACTTGATCCTGAAAAACACAAAATTCAAACAAAAAAACAAAATGGAAAATGAAAAAATATAGATAACATACCTGATTTTCCCAAAAAAATGGTGGTAAAAAGAGCAGCTAAAAAACAGCTACACCACCAAAAATCTAGAAGGAATCGAGAAATGATGGGCTTTTGAACTATAACGGCAGAGTAAGTGATACATAAAGACCAAATTATAGGGTATTTACAGTCTTTTCACCATTGTTAAGATCTATGGAGGACAGAGTGACCATTGTTTCTTGGTGTGAACGACTTGTGGGCTCATTTTATTGAATTGGGACTCCTATTTTTTTTTCGAACAAAAGGCCTCCTTTGCTATTTGGTGTTTACAAGATTGAGGAATCGTTTGGTACGTGGAATAAAGATAATAATTTCTTTTGATAAAATTCAAATTAATTTTAGAGCAAATTATATAAATAACTAGGTTATTGAAGTTGAGTCTTATTTCCAAAAAATACTACATTTAAATCAATATTTCACTGTATTTGTGTATTTTTTTTGTTTCCTTGTTTTTGAGCACGTGCTTCGCACGTGTGTTTATGTAAATTTTTATAGATATGTTAGAATGACTAAAAACTCATGGAAATACAACGTAAATTATAATGAATAATAAAATGTAATAATTACAAAAATAAGTATGAAGACTTACAACAATAAAAACATTCTTAGAAAACTAAATTATGAAGTCTAACAGAGAAACAAAGACAAAAAGAAACAGATTTAAAAAAAGATACAATGTATACATTATTCTTATAATACTGATGTATATAAAGATGAAAAATAAGTATAAAATTAGTACATAATTCTCTAACTTCTTATCGACAAATTCCATATCCTATCAAAATTAAAGAGTCTTCTTCATCTACTTTAACTATAGAACAAAAATAATAGCCCAATAATTTTGGTAGAGGTTTCATAAGATAAAGAAGTTGAATTTATATAGATACAATAGAGGAATATCAAAAGATATCATAAAGTTTTAGTTTAAATATTTGAAGGTTTTGAATATGAAAAGATGAGATTAATGAATATTAAGAGTATAAAAGTTGAATAAGTAATAGAAAATAATAATAAACAAATGAAGAGTATGAAAAGATAAATAAAGTTGGCAAACCATGAAGAAAGAACAACTAAAGTTTGAATCACGTAATTAAGCATCAATGAATTTAAATTTGTGAAGCTAGAATCATTCTAAATAATAATCAAGATGCCATTATCAACGTGTTTCTCCATTTTGCCGATTTGCACCCTTGAAAATAAAATAAAAGTCTGTTATGTATCATAAATGATAATACTTTATGCAATGGAGTTGTTTTCAACAATATACTACAAATCAAACAATCAATAACAAAATAATCCCAAATAACTTATCTTCAACTCAAACGGCCGTTATATAATACTAAGTGCAAAATTTAAAACAATATTGACTCGGATAGAATATTTATGATATAGGATTCATATGGATGATCCTAACTAACTTGCAAATCATTTGAGCCACCTAGTTTAAAAATAGGGTGAGATAGTTGAATCTAGTGGTCGATGAATCACTAATCAAAGAGCAGATTTTAGAGAAGTTCTTGATCGATCTATGTCCTTGAGCTCTATTCGTCAAATTTATAAAGATATCAATTATAATAATAGTACAAAATGTATGAACTATGTTAATATTCTTCCATAAAGTGGCTTGCATACTCTTTCAACTACAAATAGGTCTCCCAATCTAAATAACCCAGGGACAACAACCAACAACACCAATCAACGCATGTGATGGATTACCTCCATCCACACCACAATGATCATTCACCATCCACCATACCATGATACCGTTCAACCCCTCTCTGAAATTCATCCCTAACAGCTCACAATTTCCATCAATCAACTCGAGACCCACACCTTGATGAATTCCCATCTTGCGAATAAGTTTTTCAACCTCAATAATTCTCATCTACAATAAAACAAATCAACCTCTAACCAACTAGTGATGGCTGAAAACCATCCCTAGGTTAATACTGTCCATATCAAAGGGATCCCAAGGCAAAAATTTAGCAACTTCATCAAGCTTTTCTTTTCTCCATTTCAAACCCCAAAACTTACGAAATCCACCCTCCCTTACCGAACTTGATCCTAGATGATCTTCCCTCTCCTCGATTCCAGGCATTAATGTCCACTGAAACCAATCACCACTCACCACTCATCCATCTACGCCAAATCAACAAAAACAAACCCAATATTAATTGATCTTCAATAAAACCATAAAATCGCAAACACAAACTAAACAAAAACACTAACTTGATCCTGAAAAACACAAAATTCAAACAAAAAACAAAATGGAAAATAAAAAAAATCGATAGATAACGTACCTGGATTTACCCAAAAAGGGAAATGGTGGTAAAAAGAGCAGCTACAAACCACCAAATATCTAGAAGGAATTGAGAAATGAAGGGCTTTTGAACTATAACGACGGAGTAAGTGATATATAAAGACCAAATTATAGGTATTTATATTATTAAGATCTATGGAGGACATAGTGACCATTGTTTCTTGCTGTGTACGACTTGTGGGCTCATTTCTTTTGATAAAATTCAAATTAACTTCAGAGAAAATTATATAAATAACTAGGTTATTGAAGTTGAGTCTTATTTCCAATAAATGACTACATTTTAATCAATATTTCACCGTATTTGTGTATTTTTTGGTTTCCTAGTTTTTAAGCACGTGCTTCGCACGTGTGTTTCTTGTAAATTTTTATAGATATGTTAGAATGACTAAACTCATGGGAATACATATGTAAATTGTAATGAATAATAAAATGTAATAATTAAAAAATAAGAATAAAGATAATAAAAAATTCATAGAAAACTAAATTAAGAAGTCTTACAGAGAAAAAAGACAAAAAGAAACAGATTTCAAAAAAAAATACAATGTATACATCATTCTTCTAATACTGATGTATATAAAGATGAAAAATAAGTATAAAATTAGTACATAATTCTCTAACTTCTTATCAAATCATTCCATATCCTATAAAAAAATCAATATTTTTGTTCATCTACTTTAACTATAGAACAAAAATAATAGTCTAATAATCTTTGTAGAGGTTTAATGAGATAAAGAAGTTGCATTTATATAGATACATAGAAGGAATATCAAAAGATATCTTAAAGTTTTAGTTTAAATATTTGGAGGTTTTTGAATATGAAAAGATGAGATTTATGAATATTAAGAGTACAAAAGTTGAATAAGTAATAGAAAATAATAATAATAAATGAAGAATATGAAAAAAGAAAATTAAAGTTAGCAAACCATGTAGAAAGAACAACTAAAGTTTGTTTCACGTGATTAGCATCAATTAATTTAAATTTGTGAAGCTAGAATCATTCTTAACTAAATCAAGATGTCATTATCAATGTTTTCTCTCCATTTTGCCGATTTTCACCCTTGAAGTTATTAAAGTTGTTATGTATCATAAAGGATAATACTTTATGCAATGGAGTTGTTTTTAATAATATTCTACAAATCAAACAATCAATAAAAAAATAATCCCAAATAACTTATGTTCAACTCAAACCGCCGTTATATAATACTAAGTGCAATATTTAAAACAATATTGACTCAGATAGAATACTTATGATATGATGGATTCATATGGCTGATCCTAACTAACTTGCAAATCAACCTAGCCACCTAGTTTAAAAAGAGGGTGAGGTAGTTGGATCTAGTGGCCGATGAATCACTAATCAAAGAGCAGATTTTAAAGAAATTGGTGATCGATGTATGTCCTTGAGCTCTATTCATCAAATTATAAAGATATCAATTATAATAATAGTACAAATGTATGAACTATGATAATATTTCTCCATAAAAGTGGCTTGCATACTCTTTCAACTAAAATAGGCCCCCCAAGCCTAAATAACCCAGGGACAACAACCAACAACACCAATCAACGCATGTGATGGATTACCCTCCATCCACACCACAATGATCATTCACCATCCACCATACCATGACCACCGTTCAACCCCTCTCTTAAATGCATCCCTAACCTAACGCTCAATTTCCATCAATCAACTCAAAACTCCCACCTTGATGAATTCCCATCATGTGAATAAGTTTTTCAACCTCAATAATTCTCATCTACCATAAAGCCAAAATCCTCTAACCAACTAGTGATGGCTGAAAACCATCCTTTGGTTTCTACTTTCCATATCAAACGAATCCTAAGGCAAAAAATTAGCAACTTCATCAAGCTCCTCTTTTCGCCATTTCAAACCTCAAAACTTACGAAATCCACCCTCCCTTACCGAATTTGATCCCAGATGATCTTCCCTCTCCTTGATTCCAGGCCTTGACGTGCACTGAAAACAATCACCACTCACCACTCACCCATCTACTCCAAATCCACAAAAACAAACCCAACATTAATTGATCATCAATAAAACCATAAAATCGCAAACACAAACTAAACAACAACACTAACTTGATCCTAAAAAACACAAAATTCAAACAAAAAATCAAAATGGAAAATGAAAAAAATAGATAGAAAACATACCTGGATTTACCAAAAAAGGGAAATGTTGGTAAAAAGAGCAGCTTCACCACCAAAAATCTAGAAGGAATTGAGAAAAGAAGGGCTTTTGACTATAACGACGGAGTAAGTGATATATAAAGACCAAATTATAGGGTATTTATAGTCTATGGAGGACAGAGTGACCATTGTTTCTTGGTGTGAACGACTTGTTGTGCTCATTTTATGAATTGGGCCTCCTATTCTTTTATTCGAACAAAAGGCCTCCTCTACTATTTGGGCTTTACAAGATTGAGGAATCGTTTGGTACATGAATAAAGATAATAATTTCTTTTGATAAAATTCAAATTAAATTTAGAGAAAATTATATAAATAACTAGGTTATTGAAGTTGAGTCTTATTTCCCAAAAAATGGCTACATTTTAATCAATATTTCACCGTATTTGAGTATTTTTTTGTTTTCTATTTTTTGAGCACGTGCTTTGCACGTCTGTTTCATATAAATTTTTATACATATGTTAGAATGACTAAAACTCTTGGAAATACATATTTAAATTGTAATGAATGTAATATTTACAAAATAGAATAAAGACTTACGACAATAAAAAAACATTCATAGAAAACTAAATTAGAAGTCTAACAGAGAAAAAAGACAAAAAGAAACAATTTTTTTTTAAAAATACAATATATACATTATTCTTATAATACTGATGCATATAAAGATGAAAAGTAAGTAAAAAGTTAGTACATAATTTTCTATCTTTTTATCGACTCATTCCATATCCTATCAAAATTCAAGATTCTTCTTCATCTACTAACTATATAAACAACAAAAATAATAGCCTTATAATCTTGGTAGACGTTTCATGAGATAAAGAAGTTGAATTTATATAGATACAATAGAAGGAATATCAAAGATATATTAAAGTTTAGTTTAACTATTTGGAGATTATGAATATGAAAAATGAGATTTATGAATATTAAGATTATAAAGTTGAAAAGTAATAGAAAATAATAATAATACATCAAGAACTATGTTAATATTTAGAAGATATCAATTATAATAATAGTACAAAATGTATAACTATTTAATATTTCTCCATGAAGTGGCTAGCATACTCTTTCAACTACAAATAGGTCCCCCAAACTTAAATAACCAAGGGACAATAACCAACACACCAAACAACGCCTGTGATGGATTACCTCCATCCACACCACAATGATCATTCACACCATCCACCATACCATGACCACCGTTCAACCCCTCTCTGAAATTCATCCCTAACGGCTCACAATTTCCATCAATCAACTCGAAACCCGCACCTTGATGAATTCCCATCATGAGAATAAGTTTTTCTACCTCAATAATTCTCATCTACCATAAAGCAAAATCCCCTAACCAACTAGTGATGGCTGAAAACCATCCTTGGGTTACTACTGTCCATATCAAACGAATCCCAAGGCAAAAAATTTGCAACTTCATCAAGCTCCTCTTTTCCCCATTTCAAACCTCAAAACTTATGAAATCCACCCTCCCTTCGAATTTGATCTCAGATGATCTTCCCTCTCCTCGATTCAAGGCCTTGACGTGACCATTGTCTTGGTGTGACCATTGTTTCTTGGTGTGAACGACTTGTGGGCTCATTTTATTGAATTGGGCCTCCTATTCTTTTCTTTGAACAAAAGGCCTCCTCTACTATTTGGACTTTACAAGATTGAGGATTCGTTTGGTACGTGGAATAAAGATAATCATTTCTTTTGATTAAATTCAAATTAATTTTATAGCAAATATATAAATAACTAGGTTATTGAAGTTGAGTCTTATTTCCAAAAAAAAAGACTACATGTTAATCAATATTTCACCGTATTTGTGTATTTTTTTGTTTTCTAGTTTTGAGCACGTGTTTCGCACGTGTGTTTAATGTAAATTTTTATATATGTTAGAATGACTAAAACTCATGGAAATACATATGTAAATTGTAATGAATAATAAAATGTAATAATACAAAATAAGAATAAAGACTTATGACAATAAAAAAACATTCATAGAAACTAATTAAGAAGTCTAATTTAGTTTTTAATATTTTTTTTAAATTTGAAATTAGACACTATGTCAATAATAGTTATGATCCAAACAAGAAATACTTCTTCCAAACAATTGTTTCAAGTATAAGATTATCACTCAACCCAAAAAAAAAAGATGAGTTATTTGTTTTTTCAAAATAATTTTTTCTCAAGAAAACAATGATAACTTCTTTCAAAGAAGTTTTGACAGCAAATGAATTGTAACAAGAAGAGTTCTTCATAAATATCAATTCACCCAAAAATATTTTATATATTAGAAATATCAAATAAATACTTGCAAAAGATTATGAAAACTTATTCAAAGAAAAAAATGATACTTGATTGGAAAAGAAGAGGAAGAAACTTGAAACTTGTCCAGAAGACGAAGAAGAGAATCTGTTTAAGAAAAGAACACTTATTATTTTAATAGAGTTGATCATTTAGACTCATTAAGATCCATTAAGAGTTTTTTTAAAAAAAAAGAAACAAATGGACTTAATTAAATGAATGTTAATCACTAAAAATCAGACACACTTAAATAGATTGAATCAGAATGATTAAGATTCAGACTCTCATTAAGTGCAAACAAATGATAGTGCACTAAAATTGACATTCTGCTGAATCTGCTCTTCTACCATATAAGAACTCCCAAAACTATTATGATCATCAAGCACTTCAGCTTATATAGACATTTTAAAGGATAACTAATGTAAGACAACTCTAACAAATTTCATGATAAGAGAAACAGAGTTTAAAGAATCACTACAAATTCTTAATCAGTCTATTTGATTGAGAAATGAGATAGAATATGAAAAAGAGCTATTATTAATCAGAATACAAATTTGACTTAAGCAATTAACTAATAACCAACAAAATGTCCAACAGAAAATTCAAAGACGACAATAATAGTCAAATTACATCCAAACGCCTAAAAATTCTTATCAAGTTGGTGATTTTATGATCTAACAAGCATGAATCATAGTCCGTCCTAAAGAGGTAATCAAAAATTGACTTAATGCAAATATAATTTATCGACAAATAAATAATGAATATCAAATTATTACATCAAATAATAATACTATATAAGCTAACATATTCATGTATGGTTTTTACTATTTCGTTGTTGTATTGTTAGCATATAACATTTTCTTTCATGCACTTGATAAAAATGATAGCGTAGTGGTACATCATAAAGAAATATTTTTGTCACGCACTAGACATGCAATAAATTAGTATAACCACCATTATGTTTTTCTTAATCAAGCTGAATCATACATCAATTCACCTTAGTTAAGAGAAACATAATGATGACTTATACTAATCTAATTGCATGTATTTTGCGAAATATTTCCGCATGTGTGCAACTACTCTATCATTTTGATCAAGTTCATAAAAGAAAAGCTTATATGCTAGCAATACAAGAAAATGGTAAAATCGCACATGAATATATTAGTTTATATGTTATTACTATTTGGTATAATAATTTGATATTCATTATTATATATATTTTCGAACCAATTTATATGTGTTAAGTCTGTTTCTTTTTGTTAAGTCTTTTAGGACATACTGTGATTCATTCTTGTTAGATCATAAAATCAGCAACTTGATAAGAAGAACTTTGAATTTTTATTTTGTTTAAAAACATTTTTACAAGGAATAGCGCTCCTATCTATGTTGTTTCTCTCTTCTATTTTTGAATGGTGATTGGCAAGTCTTATAAGAAAAAGAGTTCATTGCAAAAAGAGTTCATTGCTCCTATCTATTTGCTAAATTTGGTAGTATGGTGTCATAACTACACTACGGTGAACAACTCCTACATATAACTTTTGATTTCACTCTAAATAGATCGCTGCCCTGGTAAGGAAGTTTTACTTAAACTAATAATTCAACGTCCATCTTCCACATATTAAAAATGTTGATTTGCGTAGATCTAGAATGAATCATCATTTAAAAATAGAAGGGAGAAACACCTAGATTGAAATATTTTGAACAAACTAAAAATTCAAAATTCTTAATAAGATTATGATTTTCTGATCGAACAAAAATTAATCATAGTCGATCCTAAAGAGTTAACAAAAATTTTGACTTAACGCAAAAATAAATTTATCAACGAATAGATAATGAATATCAAATAATAATACTATATAAACTAACATATTCATGCATTATTTTTAGCATTTCGTAGTATTGTTATCATATAACTTTTTCTTCCATGAACTTGATCAAAATGATAAAGTAGTGGAGTAGTGGTAAATCATAAAGAAATATTTTGTCACAGACTTGTCATGCAACTAAATTAGTACAAGTATACGTTATTTTTTCTCTTAAGTAAGTTAAATCATATATTAATTCAACTTAGTTAAGAGAAACATAACGGTGATTTATACTAATTTAATTGCATTCGAGTGTGTGGAAAAATATTTTCTCATGCTGTGTCAATACTTTATCACTTCGATGAAGTCCATAAAAGAAAACGTCTATGCTAGCAATACAAGGAAATGGTAAAATCACATATGGACATATTGTTTTATATATTCGTACTTTTTGATATTCATTATTTATTTTTCAACCAATTTATATTTGTGTTAAGTTGGTTTTTTTTATAATTACTTCTTTTAGAATAGACTACGGTATATTCTTGTTCGATTAGAAAATCACCATGCATCTTGATAGGAGAAAGAGGAACTTTGAATTTTTAGTTTGTTTGAAAACTTCCTTAGGAGAGAAAGCGTTACTAATCTAGGGTATTTTGCTTTCTATTTTTGGATTACAATTCAATCTAAATCTAGGTCAATTTCATTTTTTATATGAGAAAGATGCATTTATAATTTTTTATAATTCAATCTTTAGATAATTAAAATATTATTATTTAATTAAATTCTTAATTTAGTAGAGAGGCAAAATGGTAATTAAATTTTTAGATGAAGCTTTCCACCTTAATAGTTATTCATCTAAAACTATCAACACTAGAAGGAGCTCTTCCATATTTTCCCTAGTGAAAAATATATCATCATCAATACAACATGCCTAGTGAAATCCAACTTACAAAAAGAAGGAAACACAGAATCAATCATAGCCGAGATGGAAGATGAAAGTGAAAGAAAAATTTAGATAAATCAGTTATGTCATAACAGAGAAATTTTGGAGACACAAAAGAGCTAGCCTACAAAAGGCAGGTTGGTTCATTCAATCCCACAAAATCTCTCAAACTTTTGGCTGCAACCTTAGTCCAAACATTCATGAAATTGTTCCATGATGTGGAAGTGCTAAAGAGCGGGGTTGTAGATATACAAAATATAAGCTGGAAAAACAAAGTTTTTAATAATCAAGTGACACTCTTGGAAAAGTTCTACTCCTACTATATACACATTAATCCCAAATAGTTCGGGTAGACCATAAAAACAATAACAATGATACACATTAAATCTCGCAAGTTGAATTTACAGAGGATAAACAAACTCCGCATAAATTAAAGCACGCCACGCCAATAGTTTGAAAAAGGATACACATATGGGAAAATTAACAATAAAGAAACAATGTAAAATAAACAACTAAATAGATGGGGTAGACCATAGGATACTAAATCCTCTCTGCTATGTTTCATTCCAATACTAAATACAACAAATAACAAAATAAAATCACACATACAACAGATATTTTTCAAGAATTATCATTTGGGGTTTGCGATGCTTACTTGGTGAAGCCATGAAGACTATCCATTTCTCCCTCTCTTGTCTTTGTCGTCTGTGAACAACGGAAGACTCCTACACAAGTTATGGAGAGACTAATTATTACCACATATATATGCATTATTTTCTTCAAGTGTTGCATTAATTAGAGGACATTTCTCTTGTCTGTCAAATGTTGGCAAGGCCTGGAATAACCAAACAAGTACTGAGGCGGGGGGAGAGACATAAACATGGAAATTCAAATTGCATATTGGTTTAGTATGAAATAGTGTGGTTTATAGTTAGGGTTTCTAAATTAACTGTGTGCTTAATAGATTTCTTACTACTTAGAATTGTTAAGGTAATACATTTCCTAATAACTAAGCAAGTAACACAAGAGAAACAACTAACCTTTGAGCTTTGAGTAGTGAAATAGACTGAGAGAATAAAGATGGGCTTGAGCTCTATTCGTCAACTTTATAAGGATATCATTTGTGATGTTAGTGAAAAATGGATGAACTATGTTAATTTTTCTCCATAAAAGTGGATCTTTAACAACATCCCATAAAGGCTTGCATACTCTTTCAACTACAAATAGGTCCCCCCAAGCCTAAATACCCAAGGGACAACACCCAACAATTCCTGCAATGGATTACCTCCATCCACACAACAATGATCATTCACCATCCATTAGACCATGACCACTGTTCAACCCCTCTCTCAAATTCATCCCCAGCGACTCACAATTTCCATCAATCAATTAGAAATTCGCACCCTGATGAATTCCCATCTTGCAAATCAGTTTCCCAACCTCATTAATCCTCATCTACCATAAAGCTAAAATCCTCTAACCAACTAGTGATGGCTGAAAAACCCATCCTTTGGTTGCTACTGTCCATATCAAAGGGATCTGAAGGCAACTTCGTCAAGCTCCTCTTTTTCCCAATTCAAACCCCAAAACATAGCAGATCTACTACCGCCTTATCGAAATTGATCCCAGATGAGCTTCCCTCTTCTCAATTCCAGGCCATAACGTCCACCCAAACAGTCACCACTCACCGCTCACCCACCTACTCCAAATCCACAAAACAAACTCAACATTTATTTATCTTCAACAAAATCCTAAAATCGCAAACCAACACAGTAAACAAAACACCAACTTGTTCCAGAAAAACACAAAATTCAAACCAAAAGACGAAAAAAATACATAGATAAACTTATCTTGATTTGCCCAAAAAGAGAAATGGTAGAAAAAAGGATCAGCTACAGATCCAAAACTTAGAAGGAATAGAGAAATTAAGGGCTTTTGATCGGTTATGGCGGAGTGAGATATGTAAGAGTAGCTTTTTTTTGGTATTTATAGGTTTTCACCATCGTTAACTTCTATGAGGACATAGTGACCATTGTTTCTTGGTGTGAATGCCTGGTGGGCTCATTTTTATAGAATTGGGCCTCCTCTAATTTTTTTCGATCAAAGGACCTCCTCTACTATATGGAATATACAAGATTGAGGAGTCGTTTTGGTACGTGGAATAAATATAATAATATCTTTTGATAAATTGAGATTATTTTAGAGCAATTTATATAAATAACTAGATTATTAAAGTTCAATGCTATTTAAAAAAATGAGTACATTTTAATTAATATTTCACCATATTTGTGCATTCTTTTGTTTCTTGTTTTTTATTTTACAATTTCAATTATACTGCATTATATAAGGTAATTTCTGGTACTATAACAAACTCGTTAATTATGTCCTAAAATTCTCAATTTCACATCATTACATTAACAACTAATAATTTATGGTCAGCATATACTTTTGAATTCTAGTCGGTTTTTTAAAAAATGAATACATTGTACACCATTCTTCATTGTTGCCATTGTTTTTGTTCAAATGTTAAGACATTTCACATAAGTTTGTTTTAACTTAATTTATTGTAGTTGCGAATAATTGTATTCTGATATTTCTTAATATTTTTGTTAATGAATCAATACAATTGAACAATTCAGGAAAAAAACAAATGATAATGAATTATATTGCAATATAATTATCTAGATATATATGTATTCCACTGACAAAAATGGATGCACTGTTACATTCAAATCTACTAAATATGTTTTGAATTCAAATGCACTTGTATTTCTAATTGGACAGTCCATGAAAAAATGTCAAATATCCAAATGAATATCAAATTATTACATCAAATAATAATACTATATATTCTATGTAACGACCTTTTTAGTCGTTTTGAGCAGCAGATTGTATTTTGGGAAAAACTGGCCAAGACGACAGACACCACGATGGACCGTCGTGGGCACGACGGACCGTCGAGGGTGTCTCGTTCCAAAACACTTAGAAATTCTGAAATCTGAGTACTGAAATCGACTCCTGAACTTTGTGACGGACCTGCAGGACGGACTGTCACAGGTACGACGAACAGTCGTGAGTCCCCGTTTCAAAACACTTCAACTCTTGAGAATTTGGTACGGGAAAAGAGTCTCTGAACGTCATGACGGAAGTGCAGGACGGACCGTCATATGTACGACGGGCCGTCACAGACTCCAAGTAAAACGGGTCTATGACGAACCTGCATGACGGACCGTCGCAGGCACGACGGGCCGTCACAGGTTGCGTAATCCCAGTTGGAGTCGGATTTCTGGTTAAGTTTTAAGGGACGCTTTGGACTATTCTTTCCTTAATTATAAAGTTAGAGGGTTAATATTAATAAGTCTAATTACTTGGGGGTTAAAAGAGGTAACCCTAAGTTAATTAGTGGGCTATTATTGCCATCTTTATTCTTAATTATATGTTAATTAGGGTAAAAGAAAGAGGGTTTGAATAAAAGAAATAGAAATAAAAAGAAGAGGAAGAGAAACGAATTGAGGGAGAATCGATCGAGGAGAAGAGAAACAAGCTTTGGGAAATTCTTGCTTGATCACTAGTCTTCGGTGGAGGTAGGTTATGGTTTCCATGCTATTCGTAGTAGACTCTTAATAGCGAATGATATGTATTGGTAGTTTTGTAAACCTATCTATATGCTTAATTGTATGCCTGCATGAATATGATTATGTGATTTTGATAAAACAAGCATGATGAAAACTATTGAATCCCAAATCCTGAAAGAAACTTTAATCTACGTTATTAATGATGATGCCTTGGTATAAAAGAAGGCTTGATGAATTAAAGAAATGGAATTGATGATGCCTTGGTATAGAGAAGGCTTGATGAACTGATAGAATGAGATTAGTGGATCGGAGTGTCACGTTCCGACACATATTATTAGTGGGACGGGTGTCACGAACCGACACAGAATTAGGGGATCGGAGTGTCACGTACCGACACATATAGGTGATCGGAGTGTCACGTACCGACACATATAGGGATCGGAGTGTCACGTTGCGACACATAGTATTAGTGGGACGGGTGTCACGAACCGACACGTAGAATTAGGGGATCGGAGTGTCACGTACCGACACATAGTAGTAGGGGATCGGAGTGTCACGTACCGACACAAGAGGAAGAAAGATAATGAATCTTGAAAGATGATAATTTACTCAACATAATGAACTTAATCCCAAATGAGTATGGTATGAGGCTTGAGTCCTCAGGGATGAACTTGGTGGTATTTGTTGATGAATTAATACTTGTTGTTGCTACATGTTGAGTATTGTAGTGATTTACATTATTATTGATATATACTATTTTCTATTTTGAGTTGGCCGATGATATCTACTCAGTACCCCTATTTTGTACTGACCCCTACTTTTATGTTTTCTTCTTTGTTATTTGTGGAGTGCAGCAAACGCGCCGTCGTCTTCAACTCAACAGTAGATCTAGCCAGTCTTCACTCCATCGGGAATTCAGGGTGAGCTAACGCGTCTAGCTTGGACTGGATCTTCTTCTTCAAGTCTTGATGCCTTGAACTTCCGGCATGGACTAGCTTTTAGTTGTTTTAGTTTCCTAGACTTTTTACTTTAGTAATTTGATCATAGATGTTCTTGTGATGATGACTTCCAGATTTTGGGGACAATAATAATAGTTTGAATTGGGTTTTTATTAATGAGTTTAAGTCTTCCGCATTATTTTCTGTTGATATACATTGAAATTTTAAGGGTTAGATTGGTTGGTTCGCTCACATAGGAGGGTAAATGTGGGTGCCAGTCGCGGCTCGGTTTTGGGTCGTGACAAACTTGGTATCAGAGCATTAGGTTCATTGGTCTCATCACACAAGAACGAGTCTAGTAGAGTCTTAAGGAACGGTAGGGGGACGCCTTTACTTTTCTTTGAGAGGCTATAAGACTTTAGGAAAATTCCATTCTTTCATTCTTCTTTCGTGCTACTACTTGAGTCCAATTTGGATCTAGGTGATACAAATTGGTATCTGACCATCTTCACTCTATTTCGCAGATGGTTAGAACTAGAGCAACGACCGCACCAGCAGCGACCCCGGCAAGACAGGATGCGTCAGAGCCAGCCACTGGGGCTGTAGCTTGAGGGGGATCAGTGGCAAGGGGCCGTGGTAGAGGCCGTGGGAGGACGTCCTCTAGAGGAAGAGGACGAGCACCTAGCCCATCTGGTACTAGGGCGGTGACTCCTCCACCGACTGAAGAAGCGATAAGAGAGGGTGAGGAAGGGGAGAATGAACAAGCACAGAATGAGGAATTGCCACCCCAACCTACCCCAGAGATGATCAATCAGGTTCTTGCTTATCTTAGCGGGTTATCTGATCAGGGTCAGGCACCTCCAGTGGTTTCTGCACCAACACCTCCGGTTTCAGAGGTACAACATGCGGCTACTATGGCTCCCCGCATGGATGCCTCATTGGAAATAGGCTCATTTCCACGTCTGACTACTAGGCCTATAATGACAAATGATCAGCATGAACTTTTCAGTAAGTTCTTGAAATTGAAACCTCCAGTCTTTAAGGGTGCAGAATCAGAGGATGCCTACGATTTTCTGGTTGATTGTCATGAGCTACTACACAAGATGGGTATAGTGGAGCGGTTCGGTGTTGAGTTCGTGAGTTATCAGCTTCAAGGGAACGCTAAAATGTGGTGGCGGTCACATGTTGAGTGTCAACCAACAGAGGCACCGCCTATGACTTGGGCCTCATTCTCTAGCGTGTTTATGGAGAAGTATATCCCAAGGACTTTGAGAGATAGAAAAAGAGATGAGTTCTTGAGTCTAGAGCAAGGTAGAATGTCGGTTAATGCATATGAGGCTAAGTTTCGTGCATTATCCAGGTATGCCACTCAACTCTGTTTCAGTCCCCAAGAGCGGATTCGCCGGTTTGTAAAGGGGTTGAGGTCAGAATTGCAGATTTCGGCCTAACAGATAGCGGCAACGGCAAAATCCTTCCAAGAGGTGGTAGACTTTGTGATAGAGGTGGAAGGAGTGAAGCCAGACGACTTCACCACAACATCGACATCGAAAAGGTTTCGAAAGGGAGGTGAGTTCAATGGTTCTTATACTAGAGGACAGGGTTCTGGAGGTTACTCAGTTCGACCAATTCAGTCTTCATTACAGACTGTAGTTGGGGGTCCACCTCAGACCGGTCAACACTTCTCCGAGAGACCTATGCCTGACTCCAGAGAGTGTTATGGATGTGGGGAGATTGGACATATTAGGTGGAATTGTCCAAAACAGAGTTACAGACCCCCAATAGCTAGAGGTAGAGGCGGTCATGGTAGAGGCCGTTTTTCAGGAGGACGTGGTGGTCGAGGCAATGGTGGTCACCAAAACGGCCGAGGTGATGGGCAAACTGGAGCCACTACGGCACAACATGGTAGGGGCAACGGACAGACTGGTGATAGGTCCCATTGTTACGCTTTCCCTGGGAGATCTGAAGCGGAGACATCAGATGCTGTCATCATAGGTAATCTTTTGATTTGTGATTGCATGGCTTCTGTATTATTTGATCCTGGATCCACATTTTCTTATGTATCTTCCTCATTTGCTAATGGTCTAAATTTACATTGTGAATTACTTGACATGCCTATTCGTGTTTCTACTCCGGTGGGTGAGTCTGTGATAGTCGAAAAGGTATATAGGTCTTGTTAGGTGAGTTTTGTGGGGAGCAACACTTATGTAGATTTGGTTATCTTAGAAATGGTTGACTTTGATGTAATTCTGGGTATGACTTGGCTTTCTCCGAATTTTGCGATCTTTGATTGTAATGCTAAAACTGTGACGTTAGCCAAGCCTGGGACAGACCCGTTAGTGTGGGAGGGCGACTACACTTCCAGTCCGGTTCGTATCATCTCCTTTCTTCGTGCTAAGAGAATGGTTAGTAAAGGGTGTTTAGCTTTCTTGGCACATCTCAATGATGACACTACTCAAGTACCTTCATTGAGTAAGTTTCGGTAGTCCGTGAGTTTCTGGATGTGTTCCCTGCAGATCTTCCTGGCATGCCACCGGATAAGGATATTGACTTCTGCATTGATGTGGAACCGGGTACTCGCCCCATTTCTATACCCCCTTATAGAATGGCTCCCGCGGAGTTAAGAGAGTTAAAGGCGCAACTTCAAGAGTTGTTGAGCAAAGGCTTCATTAGACCAAGTGCATCTCCTTGGGGTGCTCCGGTGTTATTTGTGAAGAAGAAGGATGGGAGCTTTCGGATGTGCATAGACTACAGACAACTGAACAAGGTAACTATTAAGAACAAGTACCCCATTCCTCGCATTGATGACTTGTTCGATCAGTTACAAGGTGCTTGTGTCTTCTCCAAAATTGACTTGAGATCCGGTTATCACCAACTGAAAATACGAGCAACGGATGTGCCAAAGACTGCTTTTCGAACTAGGTATGGGCATTATGAATTTGTGGTAATGTCTTTTGGTCTTACGCAGCCCCTGCTGCATTCATGAGTTTAATGAACGGGATTTTCAAGCCATATCTGGATCTCTCGTGATCGTATTTATTGATGATATATTGATATACTCCAAGAGTAAGAAGGAACATGAGGAGCATTTTAGAATGGTGTTAGAGTTATTGAGGAAGAAGAAGCTTTACGCAAATTCTCCAAGTGTGAGTTTTGGCTAGATTCAGTGTCCTTCTTGGGACATGTGGTTTCTAAGGATGGAGTGATGGTGGATCCATCTAAGATTGAGACAGTGAGGATTGGGTGAGACCTACAAACGTGTCAGAAATAAGGAGTTTCGTTGGTTTAGCTAGCTACTACCGCCGATTTGTCAAGGGATTCTCTTCTATTGCTTCCCAACTAACGAACTTGACTAAGCAGAATGTTCCATTTGAATGGTCGGATGAGTGTGAGGAAAGCTTTCAGAAACTCAAGACCTTGTTGACTACTGCACCAATTCTTACCTTGCTAGTAGAGGGTAAGAACTTCATTGTTTATTGTGATGCATCCTATTCTGGGTTGGGTGCAGTGCTAATGCAAGAGAAGAATGTGATTGCTTATGCTTCGAGGCAATTAAAGGTGCATGAACGTAACTATCCGACCCATGATCTGGAGTTGGCCGCGGTAGTATTTGCACTAAAGCAATGGAGACACTACTTGTATGGGGTTAAGTGTGAAGTCTATACGGACCATCGTAACCTACAGTATGTCTTCACTCAGAAGGATTTGAACTTGAGACAGAGGAGATGGATGGAACTACTGAAGGACTACGACATCACTATCTTGTATCATCCGGGAAAGGCGAATGTTGTGGCGGATGCTTTAAGTAGAAAGACCGGAAGCATGGGAAGTCTAGCTCATTTGCAAGTTTCTAGACGCCCATTGGCTAGAGAGGTTCAGATTCTGGCTAATGACCTTATGAGGTTAGAAATAAATGAGAAGGGAGGATTGTTAGCTTGTGTAGCGGCAAGATCTTCTTTTCTTGACAAGATCAAGGGAAAACAGTTCGATGATGAGAAACTACGTCGAATCCGAGATAAGGTGTTGCAAAGAGAGGCTAAAGAGGCCATAATTGATGCAGAAGGCGTTTTGAGGATTAAGGGAAGGGTATGTGTACCCCGCATCGATGATTTGATCCACACTATTCTCACAGAGGCTCATAGTTCCGGATACTCTATACATCCTGGTGCAACCAAGATGTACCGCGACCTAAAACAACACTTTTGGTGGAGTAGGATGAAGCGTTACATAGTGGATTTTGTTGCCAAATGCCCAAATTGTCAACAAGTAAAGTATGAACACCAGAGGCCGGGAGGAACACTTCAGAGAATGCCCATTCCTGAATGGAAGTGGGAGAGAATTGCAATGGACTTCGTGGTTGGTCTTCCAAAGACACTGGGTAAGTTTGATTCTATCTGGGTAATGTGGACAGATTAACAAATTCTGCTCACTTCATTCCTGTCAAGGTAACCTACAATGCAGAGAAGCTAGCCAAAATCTACATCTCAGAAATCGTTCGGTTTCATGGAGTTCCACTCTCCATCATATCAGATAGAGGTACGCAGTTTACTTCTAAGTTTTGGAGAACATTGCATGCTGAATTAGGTACTAGGTTGGACCTTAGTACTGCGTTTCACCCTCAGACTGATGGTCAGTCTGAGTGAACGATTCAAGTGTTGGAGGATATGCTTCGTGCATGTGTGATAGAATTCGGGGGCCATTGGGATAACTTCTTACCTTTGGCAGAGTTTTCATACAATAATAGCTATCACTCCAGTATTGACATGGCTCCATTTGAAGCATTGTATGGGAGGAGGTGTAGATCTCCCATAGGTTGGTTCGATGCATTTGAGGTTAGACCTTGGGGTACTGACCTCTTGAGGGATTCGTTAGATAAGGTGAAGTGATTCAAGGAAAGCTTCTAGCGGCGCAAAGTAGGCAAAAGGAGTATGCAGACCGAAAGGTTAGAGACTTGGAGTTCATGGAGGGTGAACAAGTCTTGTTGAAGGTTTCACCCATGAAAGGGGTGATGCGGTTTGGTAAAAGAGGTAAACTAAGTCCAAGGTATATCGGACCATTTGAAGTACTAAAGCGAGTAGGGGAGGTGGCTTATGAATTAGCCTTGCCTCCAGGTCTGTCCGGAGTGCATCCGGTATTTCATGTGTCCATGTTAAAAAGATACCATGGGGATGGAAACTACATCATCCGTTGGGATTCAGTTTTGCTTGATGAGAATTTGACTTATGAGGAGGAACCGGTTGCTATTTTAGATAGAGAGGTTCGCAAGTTGAGGTCGAGAGAAATTGCATCCATCAAAGTTCAATGGAAGAATCGACCGGTTGAAGAGGCTACTTGGGAGAAGGAGGCAGATATGCAAGAAAAATACCCACATCTGTTTACAGATTCAGGTACTTCTTTTCGCCCTTGCTTTTCTTCTTTTGATCGTTCGAGGACGAACGATGGGTAAATTGGTATCTATTGTAACGACTTGTTTAGTCGTTTTGAGCAGCAGATTGTATTTCGGGAAAAACTGGCCGAGACGACGGACACCACGACGGACCGTCGAGGGTGTCTCGTTCCAAAACACTTAGAAATTCTGAAATCTGAGTACTGAAATCGACTCTCTGAACTTTGTGACGGACCTGCAGGACGGACTGTCACAGGTACGACGAACCATCGTGAGCCCCCATTTCAAAACACTTCAACTCTTGAGAATTTGGTACGGGAAACGAGTCTCTAAACGTCATGACGGAAGTGCAGGACGGACCGTCGTATGTACGACGGGCCGTCACAGACTCCCTAAGTAAAACGGGTCTATGACGAACCTGCATGACGGACCGTCGCAGGCACGACGAGCCGTCACAGGTTGCGTAATCCCAGTTGGAGTCGGATTTCTGGTTAAGTTTTAAGGGACGCTTTGGACTATTCTTTCCTTAATTATAAAGTTAGAGGGTTAATATTAATAAGTCTAATTACTTGGGGGTTAAAAGAGGTAACCCTAAGTTAATTAGTGGGCTATTATTGCCATCTTTATTCTTAATTATATGTTAATTAGGGTAAAAGAAGAGGGTTTGAATAAAAGAATAGAAATAAAAGAAGAGGAAGAGAAACGAATTGAGGAGAATCGATCGAGGAGAAGAGAAACAAGCTTTGGGAAATTCTTGCTTGATCACTAGTCTTCGGTGGAGGTAGGTTATGGTTTCCATGCTATTCGTAGTAGAGACTCTTAATAGCGAATGATATGTATTGGTAGTTTTGTAAACCTGTCTATATGCTTAATTGTATGCCTGCATGAATATGATTATGTGATTTTGATAAAACAAGCATGATGAAAACTATTGAATCCCAAATCCTGAAAGAAAAACTTTAATCTACGTTATTAATGATGATGCCTTGGTATAAAAGAAGGCTTGATGAATTAAAGAATGGAATTGATGATGCCTTGGTATAGAGAAGGCTTGATGAACTGATAGAATGAGATTAGTGGATCGGAGTGTCACGTTCCGACACATAGTATTAGTGGGACGGGTGTCACGAACCGACACGTAGAATTAGGGGATCGGAGTGTCACGTACCGACACATATAGGTGATCGGAGTGTCACGTACCGACACATATAGGGGATCGGAGTGTCACGTTGCGACACATAGTATTAGTGGGACGGGTGTCACGAACCGACACGTAGAATTAGGGGATCGGAGTGTCACGTACCGACACATAGTAGTAGGGGATCGGAGTGTCACGTACCGACACAAGAGGAAGAAAGATAATGAATCTTGAAAGATGATAATTTACTCAACATAATGAACTTAATCCCCAAATGAGTATGGTATTGAGGCTTGAGTCCTCAGGGATGAACTTGGTGGTATTTGTTGATGAATTAATACTTGTTGTTGCTACATGTTGAGTATTGTAGTGATTTACATTATTATTGATATATACTATTTTCTATTTTGAGTTGGCCGATGATATCTACTCAGTACCCCTGTTTTGTACTGACCCCTACTTTTATGTTTTCTTCTTTGTTATTTGTGGAGTGCAGCAAACGCGCCGTCGTCTTCAACTCAACAGTAGATCTAGCCAGTCTTCACTCTATCGGGAATTCAGGGTGAGCTAACGCGTCTAGCTTGGACTGGATCTTCTTCTTCAAGTCTTGATGCCTTGAACTTCCGGCATGGACTAGCTTTTAGTTGTTTTAGTTTCCTAGACATTTTTAGTTTAGTAATTTGATCATAGATGTTCTTGTGATGATGACTTCCAGATTTTGGGGAAAATAATAATAGTTTGAATTGGGTTTTATTAATGAGTTTAAGTCTTCCGCATTATTTTCTGTTTATATACATTGAAATGTTAAGGGTTAGATTGGTTGGTTCGCTCACATAGGAGGGTAAATGTGGGTGCCAGTCGCGGCTCGGTTTTGGGTCGTGACATTCTAACTATTATGTATGATTTTTTACTATTTCGTTGTTGTATTGTTAGCATATAACATGTTCTTTTGTGAGCTTGATCAAAATGATAGCGTAGTGATACATCATAAAGAAATTTTGTCACACACACTGACATGCAATTAAATTAGTGTAAGTATACGTTGTTATTCTCTTAAGTAAGTTATATCATATATGAATCCAACTTAGTTAAGAGAAACATAACAGTGCTTTATACTAATTAATTGCATGTGAGTGTGTGGCAAAATATTTTCTCATGTTGTACTAATACTTATCATTTCGATGAAGTTAATAAAAGAAAAGATCTATGGTAGCAATACAGGAAATGGTAAAATCACATATGAACATATTGATTTATGTAATCTTACTATTTGATACTCATTATGTATTTTTTAACCAATTTATCTTTGTGTTAAGTTTTTTTTTTTATAGTTACTTCTTTTAGAACCGACTACACTTCAATCTTGTTCGATTAGAAAATCACCATAATGATAGGCGAAAGAGGAACTTTGAATTTTTAGTTTGTTTGACAACTTCCTTAGGAGAGAAAGCGTTTCTCCTTTCTATTTTTGGATTACAATTCAATCTAAATCTAGGTCAATTTTATCATTTAATATGAGAAAGATGCATTTATAATTTTATATATAATTCAATCTTTAGATAATTAAAATATTATCATTTAATTAAATTCTTAATTTAGTAGAGAGGCAAAATGGTAATTCAATTTTTAAGATGGGAGCTTTCCACCTTAATATTTAATCATCTAAAACTATCAACAGTAGAAGGAGCTTTTCCATATTTTCCCTAGTGAGAAATATTATCATCATCAACGACAATATACCTAGTGAAATCACACTTAGTAGAGTATGAAGAATGTACAAAGTGCAAATCTTACCACTACTTTGTGGAGATAAAGAGGTTGTTTATGAAAGATATTCAGCTCAAGGACATCAATCCAACTTTAGAAAAGAAGGAAACACTGAATCAAACATAGCCGAGATGGAAGATGAAAGTGATTTTTTTTAGATAAATCAGTTATGTGATAACGGAGAAATTTGGGAGACAAGTTCATTTAACTATAATACACAAAAAAAGCTAGCCTAAAAAAGGAAGGTTGGTTCATTCAATCCCACAAAAATCTCTCAAACTTTTGGGCTGATTTCTATCCTATCGCGTTTAGAGGGTCATGGCCGCAACCTTAGTCCAAACATTAATGAAATTATTCCATGATGTGGAAGTGCGAAAGAGAGGGGTTGTAGATATACAAAATATAAGCTGGAAAAACAATGTTTTTAATAACCAAGGGACAACAACTAACAACGCCTGCAATGGATTACCTCCGTCCACACCACAATGATCATTCACCCTCCATCAGACCATGACCACCGTTCAACCCCTCTCTGAAATTCATCCCTAGCGACTCACAATTTCCACCAATCAATTGGAAACCCGCACCCTGATGAATTCCCATCTTGCGAATCAAGTTTTTCAACAACTCATTAATTCTCATCTACCATAAATACAAAATCCTCTAACAAACTAGTCATGGCTGAAAAACACATCCTTTGGTTACTATTGTCCATATCAAGCGGATTTAAAGTCAACTTCATCAAGCTCCTTTTTCCCAATTCAAACCCCAAACGTAGAAGATCCCCCCCTTGTGAAACTTGATCCCAGATGAGCTTTGCTCTCCTTGATTCCAGGCCATAACCTTCACTCAAAACAGTCACCACTCACCGCTCACACCACCTACGCCAAATCCACAAAACAAACCCAACATTTATTAATCTTCAACAAAATCCTAAAATCGCAAACACACACTAATCAAAAACAACCAACTTGTTCCAAAAAAAAGGAAATTCAAACAAAAAAACAAAAAAATACATAGATAACCATACCTTGATTTCCCAAAAAGGGAAATTGTAGAAAAAAAGAGCAACTATAGACCCAAAACCTAGAAGGAATTGAGAAATTAAGGGCTTTGGATCTAATACGGCGGAGTGAGATATGTAAAGAGTAGATTATTCGGTATTTATAGGTTTTCACCATCGTTAACTTCTATGAGGATAGAGTGACCATTGTTTCTTGGTGTGAATGCCTGGTGGGCTCAAAATCTTAATTTGGGCCTCCTCTAGTTTTTTTCGATCAAAGGGCCTCCTCTTCTATTTTGGGCTTTACAAGATTGAGGAGTCTTTTTTGTACGTGAATAAATAAAATAATTTCTTTTGATAAAATTGAGATTAATTTTAGAGCAATTTATATAAATACTATATTATTGACGTTCAATGCTATTTACAAAAAATGAGTACATTTTAATCAATATTTGACCGTATTTGTGTATGTTTTTTTTTTATATAATTTTAATTATACTGCATTATATAAGGTAATTTCTGGTACTATAACAATCTTGTTAGTTATGTCCTAAATTCTCAATTTCACATCATTACATAAACAGCTAATAATTATATGGTCAGTGCATATACTTCTGAATTCTAGTCAATTTTAAAAGAATTGAAATACATTGTACACCATTCTTCATTGTTGCCATTGTTTTTGTTCAAACGTGTAGGCATTTCACATAAGTTTGTTTTAATTTAATTTATTGTAATTGTTAATGAATTTTATTTGTTTTGATTTCCAACAGACAACTCCATGGCAAGAATTATTGTATTCTGATATTCTTAATACAATTTTGTTAATGTATAATTACAATTGAACAATTCAGGAAAAAAACAAATGATAATGAATTTATTGCAATATAATTATCCAGATGTATATGTATTCCACTGTTCTAACAATGGATGCACTGCTACATTCAAATCTACTTAATGGTTTATGTATCCAAATGCACTTATATTTCTATTTGATTTGACTGTCATGAAAAAATGACAAATATCCAAATGTATATGTATTCTATTGTATTCAACATCCAAAATAGGGATATTAGTCAAATAACTATTTTTGGGCACTTGTTCATGATGAAGCTTGTGGTAGCCTTAACGAGGTTTTTCTTAAAATCATTTTAAATAGTCATTAAATTTACCTAGATGCAATCTAATTATAAATTTAAAATTATATTTGAAATTCAAATTTAAATGATATATTTAAATAGAATCAACAGAATGATCAACACTGGTACGCATATTATTTCGATCGAATAAATTTGAGTCGAGTGGACGAACTGTAACTCCTAGCTTGCTGCAAAAATCAGAGAAGACGTGCTTGTGAAGACTTTGGTATGATATCAACTAGCTTATCCTTAGACTACACAAAGTGAGTAAGAAGTTGTCTCATGGCCACTTTCTCATGAACAAAGTGATAGTTCGTTTCAACATGTTTGGTTCTAGCATGCATAACTAAGTAACAGTCATGTACAAGGCACTCATGTTATCACAATACAACGTAGGAACAGATCGAAGAACACTCTAAGGTCATGAAGAAGATACAAAGTCCAAGTCAGTTCTGTGGCAGTGGAGGCTAGTGCTCTATACTTAGCTTCACACTCTTTGGGCTACTATGGTATGTTTCTTGGAGGTCCAAAATATACAATTGACACCTAGGTAGATGTTATAGCTTGTAGTTGATCTCCTAGTAGTGGTACAACATCCCCAATCGGAATCTAAGTAGCCATACAACCTACATGGTGATTGTGAAATAATTCTAAGACCAAAGTGTATAGTATCTTTGATGTACTTGAGAATCCTTTTTACCCCTTGAATATATTTAATGTTTGGGCTTTGCAGAAACTGGCTTGCTAAATTTACAGCATGAGTGGGGTCAAATATTGAAGGCTCCCTACTATCATTCTGAAGAGGCATCTATAAGACTTTCTACAGCTTCATGCAGACCATGGTTTTTGAGCCAATGGAGTGACTAAAACCTTTGCCAAAGTCATATCTTTCTTCGCCAACAATTCACCAGCATACTTTCTTTGATTTAAGTGAGCTCTTCCTTCGAAATACTTCACCTTAGAAAGACGTGTAAAGGGTCAAGATCTTTCATAGTGAACTCCTTCCCAAGTTATAGTACCAACTGTGGGACATGAGACAGATTACATTATATGACAATATATTATCCACATATAACAACTGAAATATTTTGCCTTTATGAGTCTATTGTTCGACATGTTCATCAGTCTATTGTTCCTTCGACATGTTTCATCAGTCTTAAAGCTTTCTTCAACAATTTTGTTGTAGGGAAATTACATTTTTTATACGAGGAAGATGTATTTATATAATTCAATCTTTATATAGTTAAAATATTATTATTTAATTAGATATTACTAAAATTTTAATTTATTAGAGAGGCAAAATGATAATTCAATATTTTAGGTAGGATCTTTCTAGTTTATATAATATTTGATTTAGCTTAATTAAATAAATGTAATGGTGATCGACTTTACTAATTTCATTGTATGTCGAGTATGTATTAAAATATTTCCTCATGTTCTGCTACTATTTAATCATTTTGATCAAGTTCATAAAAAAAATATTATATAGTGATTATAAAATACAGAACAACATCACAAATTTTCATGCCCCAAACCTATACCCTAGGTGTGGCCAGCACTCGAAACCATTGGTTGCCTTGAGCGGACCCTTGACATGGCTTACTTAACTCAGTGGAAGATTATATGCACATTTATAAGGATTAATAGCATCTAACTAAACTAAATAATAACATAATCTAAGAATGTCTAAAAATTAACATTCAACTTGGCAAGCTACCCACCCATGTCTATTACATAATAGATGAAAATGTAACGACTCAAAGGACTAACATTTGACTATATATGATGTCTCTAAACATCTGAGATGGATGTTTGGACAGACCCCACAACATCCTAACAACTAATATTAAAAAAAAAGGAGTCCTTTAAATGCAAGGAGGCTCACCAACTGACTCTGGAGTGCTACACTGGATGAATGGTGCGCTGGATGCCGATCCTCATTACCTTTGTCTGCATTATAACACGATGCATGTCATCTGGTATCAGTACATTGCATGTACGAATATGCGAGTTGGAATGCTAAACAACTTAGGCTAAAAAGAGTCTAAAAAAACTGAAGAACTTACCTGGCTCAGCTAACTCAACATAACTACTAATTTTAATATAAAAAATTTTACACAAGTGCAATATAAAGAAAAGATGTTTGAAAATATATTGGAAAATCTGTGTATATGCATAGATACAATTGGCTATGAGATGCATGTCAAAATACAAATAAATTTTGTTTATAACAAAAAAATAACTTTTGTGGAAGTTTCTCTAGCCGACAACCATCACATAAGAGCTATAGTGATGATACAACGATCTACCTCACGCTACCAGCGGATCCTATACCCGACCAAAGGCTTAAGACCTGAACTGCCTAATGGATCCACTAGTCTATTGTGAAAAGGGTTCATCTAAAAAGTATGACCTTATTTTTACCCATGGTTGCTACATGATTTTATGGAGATGAGAGTTATATGAACTCATGCTCGTTCCTAAACCGGTGCTCAATACTACTCCCAAAATATACTGGATCTTATGTTTTTAACACATACTTCTTCTGTGATTTGAGATTAGTTGTCAAAACTTAGCTTAAAAGCTATCTTGAAAATCTCAGTTTCCCTGCTTGCTTCATTTAGAAAGCTTTTGCGGTTTTTTCAAAACTAGCTCGAATGCTCTTTGGAAATCTCAGTTTCCGTTCTTGTTTAAATGTGAAAACATTTCTTTAAAACTCTTTGGGAATACATACATAAAATATTGCTAAAAAGTCTTGAAAACTTTGAAGAACTTTGTTTTGACTTGTTTCTTTACTTCTAGACTTGACTCTTGACTTCTTTGACTTTGATCTTAACTTTCCATTAATCAACTCGAAACCCGCACCTTGATGAATTACCATCTTGCGAATAAGTTTTTCAACCTCAATAATTCTCATCTACCATAAAGCCAAAATCCTCTAACCAACTAGTCATGGCTGAAAAAACCCATCCTTTGGTTACTATTGTCCATATTAAACGACTCCCAAGGCAACAAATTAGACACTTCATCAAGCTCCTCTTTTCCCAATTTCAAACACGAAAACTTACGAAATCCACCCTCCCTTACCAAACTTGATCCTAGATGATCTTCCCTCTCCTCGATTCCAGGCCTTAACGTCCACTGAAAAAAATACCACTCACCACTACTCCATCTACGCCAAATCCACAAAAACAAACCCAACATTAATTGTTCTTCAATAAAACCATAAAATCGCAAACACAAACTAAACAAAAACACTAACTTGATCCTGAAAAACACAAATTCAAACAAAAAAACAAAATGGAAAATGAAAAAAAATAGATAACATACCTGGATTTGCCCAAAAAGGGAAATGGTGGAAAAAAGAGCAGCTACACCACCAAAAATCTAGAAGGAATCGAGAAATGATGGGCTTTTTAACTATAACGGCGGAGTAAGTGATATATAAAGACCAAATTATAGGGTATTTATAGTCTTTTCACCATTGTTAAGATCTATGGAGGACATAGTGACCATTGTTTCTTGGTGAGTACGACTTGTGGGCTCATTTTATTGAATTGGGCCTCCTATTCTTTTTTTCCGAACAAAAGGCCTCCTCTACTATTTGGGCTTTACAAGATTGAGTAATCGTTTGGTACGTGGAATAAAGATAATAATTTCTTTTGATAAAATTCAAATTAACTTTAGAGAAAATTATATAAATAACTAGGTTATTGAAGTTGAGTCTTATTTCCAAATAAATGACTACATTTTAATCAATATTTCACCGTATTTGTGTATTTTTTTGGTTTCCTAGTTTTTAAGCACGTGCTTCGCACGTGTGTTTCTTGTAAATTTTTATAGATATGTTAGAATGACTAAAACTCATGGAAATACATATGTAAATTGTAATGAATAATAAAATGTAATAATTACAAAATAAGAATAAAGATAATAAAAAATTCATAGAAAACTAAATTAAGAAGTCTAACAGAGAAAAAAGACAAAAAGAAACAGATTTAAAAAAAAATACAATGTATACATCATTCTTCTAATACTGATGTCTATAAAGATGAAAAATAAGTATAAAATTAGTACATAATTCTCTAACTTCTTATCAACTCATTCCATATCCTATAAAAATTCAAGATTTTTCTTCATCTACTTTAACTATAGAAGAAAAATAATAGTCTAATAATCTTTGTAGAGGTTTAATGAGATAAAGAAGTTGAATTTATATAGATACAATAGAAGGAATATCAAAAGATATCTTAAAGTTTTAGTTTAAATATTCGGAGGTTTTGAATATGAAAAGATGAGATTTATGAATATTAAGAGTACAAAAGTTTAATAAGTAATAGAAAATAATAATAAATAAATGAAGAGTTTGAAAAAAGAAAATTAAAGTTGGCAAACCATGTGGAAAGAACAACTAAAGTTTGTTTCACGTAATTAAGCATCAATTAATTTAAATTTGTGAAGGTAGAATCATTCTTAAATAATAATCAAGATGTCATTATCAATGTGTTTCTCCATTTTGCCGATTTGCACCCTTGAAATTATTAAAGTTTGTTATGTATCATAAAGTATAATACTTTATGCAATGGAGTTGTTTTTAATAATATGCTACAAATCAAACAATCAATAAAAAAATAATCCCAAATAACTTATCTTCAACTCAAACGGCCGTTATATAATACTAATGTGCAAAATTTAAAACAATATTGACTCGGATAGAATATTTATGATATGAGGATTCATATGGCTGATCCTAACTAACTAGCAAATCAACCGAGCCTCCTAGTTTAAAAATAAGGTGAGATAGTTGAATCTAGTCGCCGATGAATCACTAATCAAAGAGAAGATTTTAAAGAAAT
>JAKWIY010000708.1:0-31294 GCA_027704805.1 Solanum corneliomulleri
AGGTAAGCCTACTAAAATTCCATATTGATGTTTTGCCACTTCCATGTAGGAATTTGGATCTCTTGTTGTAAGACACCGGACTTTTGATGTTCGGCTTTTACTTGTTGGCAATTTTGACATATATCGACAAACTCCGCTATGTCCTTCTTCATACCATCCCACTAATAAATTTACCTAAGGTCATGGTACATTTTTTGAACCCGGATGAATGGAGCAAGAAGACCCATGGGCTTATTCAAGGATCTAGTCCCTCAACCCATCTACCTCAGGAACACACAATCTCCCTTGGTACCTAAACACACCATCCCCCCTAAGGAGAATGACTCATTTAACTTGTTGAGAACCGATTCCTTCAAATCCATTAATGGTTGATCAAGGTAATGTTTAGACTTCACATCAACCACCAATGTGACTTGGAGTTATGATGAACTGTAGAACCACCATTTGGAGAACTTTATAATGTCACCCCCAACCTAGCCAACCTATGCATAGCTCTCACTAGGTCTTTCTTGGCTTCATCAATGTGAGATACACTACCAATATTCATACAACTTAGGGCATCCACAACCACATTAGTCTTGCCAGGATGATAGGGAACACTCATGTCATATTATTTCAAAAATTCTAATCACCTTCTTTTTCAGAGATTTAACTCCTTTTTGGTAAACAAATATTGGAGACTCTTATGGTCGGTAAAAACACCAACATGAACACCGTACAAGTAATGCCTCCATATTTTCAAATTAAACACCATGGCTGCTAACTCAAGGACATGAGTGGGATAGTTTATCTCATGCACCTTAAATTGACTAGAAGCATAGGCAATCACCTTTTCATGTTGCATCAGCATAAACCCCAAACCCACTCGGGATGCGTCACCATTACGCAACAAAACTATTTGCACCCTCCGGTAAGGTTAACACCGGAGCGAAAGAAGTCTATATTTAAAAATTTGAAAACTTCTCTCAAATGCCTCCGACCACTCAAATATCATACTCTTTTGGGTCAAAGTTTTCATGGGAGATGTAATGGATGCATAACCATCCAAAAACCTTTGACAAAATTCAACTCCTTCACAAGAGATGATATGACCAATAAATGTCACCGACCTCAACAAAAACTCACACTTTCTATATTTGGCAAACAATTGATGCTATTTATGGGTTTATAATACCACCCTCAAATGACCTATATGATAACCCTCATTCTTCGAATATACTGAGATGTAGTCAATGAAGACAATGACTATTTAATCTTGGAAATTTCAATACATCCTATTAATCATAGCCAGAAACGCCATCGGAGCATTAGTGAAATCGAAACACATTACCAAGAACTCATCGTGCCCATACCTAGTCCGAAAGGCTGTGTTTGGTACATCCTCACCTATCACAAAATGTTTGTGATACCCCGACCTCATGTCCTTCTTTGGTACAGCCTCACCTCTTACCTTACGTTGGTGGTACCCTGACCTCAAGTCTATTTTTGAAAAGTAACTCGACCCTGGTAGTTGATCAAACAATCGTCAGTTAGAGGGAGAAGATACTTATTCTTAATAGTAACCTTGTTGAGTTGACGGTAGTCAATACACCTTCTCGAGGACCCATCTTTGTTTTTCACAAATAATACTAGAGCACCCCACGAAGAAATACTAGGCCTTATAATGCCTTTGTCAAGCAAATCTTTTAGTTGAGCCTTTAAGACCTTCGATTTTGTCGGATCCATCCGATAAGGAGGAATGGAAATGCGATTTGTTTCTTGTACAAAATTGATACCTTAATCAATTTCCCTTTCGAGAGGAATATCGGGAAGGTAATTAGAAAAGAAATCCAAAAATTCATTAACTATAGGGACCGACTAAATGGGAGGGATTTCGAAGACTAAATGTTGGACTCTTATTATGTATACAGACAACCCTTTGAGATCATTCTACAAGCTTTTTAGAGAAGAGATGATACGATCTCTAGGAATAGAATTCCCACCCTTCCACTCAACAATGGTTCATTTGGGAAATTTAACTTCACAACCCCTTGTACTACAATAAATAGTGGAAAAACTAGTATGTATCCAATCCATACCCAAAATGATATTAACATCAACCATATCTAGTTATACTAGATCCACATTAGAAAATCTACTGCGCAATATGATAGGACAATTCCTATATACCCTTTTTGCAACAACTTATTCACCCATCGGAGTAGACATTAAAAAGGGTTCGTGCAAGGTATAGGGTAAAGTATCAAACGTTTTTGCTAGAATAGGTGTAACAAAAGACAAGGTAATTCCCGGATCAAGTAAAGCATACACATCGATAGTAATGAGTTTTAACATACCTGTCACCACATCGGGAGATGTCTCTTGCTCACCCCTAGTACGAAGAGCATAGAAGAGATTCTTCTTAGGAGAATCACTAGAACCACTAGCTTTCCCACTCTTCTCTTTCCCCTTCGCATTAGGGCAATCTCGCATCTTCTACGCAATCTTCCCACAACCAAAGAGTTTGTCACTCCCAAGTATCCAAGAACCAAGTCTATCTTTCCACATTCACTATAAGTTGTCCTCTCATTTGGTGAGTTTCCACTCTTTCCCTTTTGGACTATTGGCTTAGGAATCCTATCATCAGGAGCCTTAGGAAATTTGGATGGAACTTGATTAGAGAACCTTTTCTTTAATCTAGGCTTGTATTGGATCTCAAGCCTCTTCTTTATATCTCCACCATTAAAAGATGTTGCCTTTCTTGTATCCCTATCCTTCCACTTGTCTCTACATTCCTCGACTCTACTAGCATGCATCATAAGACGGAAAAAATTCATTTTTTCGTGAAGCATCGCTGAATGACATTCTTCTTGGGAGTCATCTGATACTTCCGTCACAAAGTGGCTCATTTCTTCTCTAGGATCGGAGACTAATGAAGGAGCATATTTGGACAATTTAACAAACATCAAAAAGAATGAAAACTCATACCTCCTTGGTGGAGGTTGATGAATTCCACCACCTTAGCCTCCCTCATCTCTCTAGGGAAAAAAACCGGTCATAAAATGCCTTCTTAAAGATCTCCCAAGTCACCGGCCTACCCCTAAGAGTCCTATTATCCCTCCATTGCATATACCAAGTTTGAGACACATCTTTGAGTTTGTATGTGGCCAACTCGACCTTCTTACTTGTAGACAACCCCATCGAAAATAGTATCTTGTAGACTTTATCAATGAACTCTTGGAGGTCTTCAGCAACCTTACACCCATAAAAGGTAGGAGGATTTCATCTGAGTAAAATACTTAGACGGGAAGCCATAGAAGAAACTTGTTAATGATCTCAGGGCACGACCTATCGAATAGCTTAGGCCGCATAGAATGGGGTTCAACCGTTGCAGCTTGGGATTGAGTAGTAATGGATTGGACCATTTAAACAAGGATAGCCTTATGTCATCGTCCGCAAAGGGTTGACGATTTGGCGGAGCTTGATCATCGACAACATTTTCTTCAAGTGAATGAACTTGATCACCACGCGGCGGAGCTCTCGCATTAGCAACTCAAACTTGTGACTACGAACCACATTCCTTTGAATATTCATTTCATATAACTAAAATACAAGGTTTACGTTAAATAACATAACAATTACACTCTAGAGGCATGATATTGGATTTCCAAGAATAGAGTGATTCCTAAGCATCATATAGATTCCAATTCATGAGTTTGGTGTGCTTCACAATCATGAATACAAACATACAAAGACGTGGTAGAGAGAGAGAGAGATAGAAATAAACGATATACAACCGCATTCTCTGATACCAAGTTTTTCACATCCCGTTTTACCCCCTAGAAGTAAACGGCATCGTCGTCCTCGTTGAGGACTTGGATTAGCCTCTTAGTCTTACATCATTACATTCATAGGTCAAAAATAACGAAGAATTAAAACTTTGCATTATATCAACTTGGATGTTTACATAGACCTCTACATACACATAATATATATTCATATCGAGTATGCATAGACCCTTCAGATAGGAAGGTTACATATCCTTCTACTTTTATTGCATATGCATATATTTAAAATAGTAATAGTCTCAAAGATTGTCTAATCTCAAACCATCTTAATTATCGTAACAATTTGGGCATAGTGCTACATGAAAGGTAAATAATCCACATATACGCTTGTACAATTCGTACACAATGAAAGTGGAATGAACATAAAAGTCATCGAAAATAAAGCAATTTCATATGCAAGATTTTTGCATTGTCCTCGTAAGGTGAGGACCCACCCCATGCATCATAAAGAATATCCATGTACTCTTCATGTCGTCCTAAATTAGATTTCAATGACCGGAACCTAAAATATTAGGGAAAAAGGAGAAAAAATCGGGTTAGTATGCCACATGTACTAAGTATGAAACAAGATGAACATATAAGATCAAAACATGTTAAAAAGGGAAATTTAGTTATACCATGCAACTTTTTCTGTTTTAAAAGTCTCATGGATAGCTCAGAAAGTCATACAAAGAAACCAACATGCTTACTAACTCAAACAAGTAGAATGTATACCAACATACTTGAAATCATGAGCTACTACAACCCTATCATCAAGGAATAACATTAAAACCATGAGTAATAGATAACCATATCACAATAAGGAAGACAACTACTTAAGAATCCTAATCGAATAAAGAAATACAATGACAAAGTAAAACCCCATAACCTTACTTAATCAAGTAGCCTCAACAAGAAACCACAATAAATGCCCTACTTCACTTAACCAACCTTTAAGAAGGCATAATCACATACTTAAGTAATATAATAAAGTCAACATGCTCCAAAGGATAATCATCATCTTATCACACTATTCATAGTACACATAAACATATTTTAATCATTTACATCATTGTCATGTACATACATAATGTTAACTTCCTAAAGCTCCCATCAAGGCCAACTTGTGCAATGCATAAGTAGAGTCTCATGCACCTACCTAAGTTAAGTTAAACCTTTCAAGTCACCTTAGTTAGTTAGTTAATACTTCATTACTTCATATTAGTTTAGGGAACAGTTACTTTAACCAACATAGACCACATGAGCTAAATATGGAATACGGTGTCATAAAACCCTACAATGATGGAAGGCGGTTTACCAGCAAAGGTATAACCTAATAAAAACATAGCTTCCTAGGTGGATCCACTAGATAGTATCCTATGGGGGCAACATAGTTCATGGAACTTGGGGGATTCATAGATATATTACTTTACACTCTTTTTAGTTCATGAGGCTATCCACCCTATTAAAACTGTAGTGAATCCTACCTTGCTTACTTGGAAAGGTGTCGCTCCCTCACATAAAAGATCACTCGGTGCTAAGATAGGTCCCTTTATTGAAATGTATTTATGTATTTATTAACCATCATAACTTAGTTTAGGTAATAGGGTCTAGCCCTTGTATAATCATCATCATCTCATTACGAATTGCATGAGTATAGTCCTTTCATCACAATTCATATAAGTGAGGTTAACACATTACATATCACTTCATAATAGGGCACATTGTTAAACACGACCATCCTTATAACATGTACGCCCTAATCAACCTCTCAACCAAAGTTAATACATTTTAATTCAATCATCATAACATCCTATCAATCCTAGTACAAGGCATACTCCCAATATAACATTATGACTTAACCACAATTAATCACAATTGGATCTAAAGATAGAGATTCTAAGACTTACCAAGTAGTCTTCATAATTCATGACAAAGGTCTTACAATCAACCTATAACCAAACTCAATTAGGTGAGTAACATCATCACCCAATGATAACCAATAAGATAATAAGGCTAATTGCATCGCTATAACACAATTCAACACTAAATCATCGCTTAAACAAGATGAATAGGTTAACTTCATAATATACTTCATAACATAAATCACATCTCGAGAAATAGAATTATATACCTATAGTTCATCTTAATTTTTTAATAATAGCAACATAGGATAGTAATCTAATAAATAACCAAGTCAACTGAATGATCACGATATAATATAGATAAAGATCACAACCTAAGGTTAGGGGTTGAGGGTCATGTTCTTCAATATAGACCAAATCATATACAATTTTCATTACCAAGTGAAAATAAATGTTAATATATCAATATAACCTAAATAAATCATCAACAACTCAATTCATAACTTCAATTTCGTAATTTAATGAAACCCACATGAAAACTCAACTTTTGAAATCAACTTTGAAGGAACCCTTTGAGTAAAGAGTCTCAAAGGTGAATAGATCACATATCTTAATGTTTTTAAAAAGATTTGAATATTAGTTCATCCCTTTCATCGCCCGAAGACGTTCCTTAGCTTAGTCTTCAATGGTGTCTTCCAATAGTGAGAGAAAGAGGAAAGAAGGCAAAGGAATTGTTTAAGATGCTATAATTAGTTTAATGGTTTTGGGGACTTTATATGTGGGTTAAATAACTTAATAGGCCCCCTTTAATCCCCTAATTAACCACCTAAACCCTTAACTAATGAAATGAACCTAATTAAAAATATGCAGGAAAGTAGGACCCTTACAGACGGAACCCCGTCGACGGACCGTCTGTGAGTGGACGGACTGATCCCCCTCCGTGTTGCTTATCCATAGGTAAGTTCAAAGACATGTGCAGGCGAGGGATTTATCGACTTGTCTACGTGTTGGACAAAGGTGACATTGACGCCCCATCATTCCACACACGGACCGTAGCTTGTTCCGTTGATGCACACTGCCCAGGCAGTGTTGCCTCAACCTGCAGGAGTCCTATTCGAGGGAACTTGGTTTTTCCATGGGGATTCATAGCCAGACTTTTCAACAATTAAAAAACTTAAAAACCTATTAGCTACACGTTCACCACTTTTCACGAATTTTTGACTCATAAAAGCTAGTAAAATAGGCTAAGCCACACTAATACCCCTTTAAACCAACTTCCGGACATCTTGAATGATTTTGGGCATTTTGGTTTCTTAACTTCTTAAATTAACTACAGTCATCAAAATGGATTTAAAAACAGTACATAGACTATCTATTTTAGGCTTTATGACACGTCTTGAATTTTTGAAATGTTACACTGTCTAGTAAAGCCTTAGTTATGAATGTGTTGTGCGCCACATTTATAATAAAGGGGCTGATTGGAAATTTAGTAAATATGACCTTTCTTGAATATATTGATCGTCAGACATATAAAAGTTAAGAGGACAATATCAAGTTATACCGGATCATACTATTCATGTTAACTATGGTTAAGGCTAACGCTTGTTATAGTGTCAATATGTAACATACGAAAAGGACCTCAAGTTACCAAAAGTTTGACTAGATTGAGCTCACTTTATTTAACCATCTCACTCCACAAGGTATGTAAACGCTTTGATATTATTTGCATCTAAAGTTGCATTTGTACCATTTGCATCATATCAGGTCAAAACTAATTTGTTACCTAGCTACATATATTTTTTGTAGCATTTCAAGGCACATCTTCTTAGGAAGATGTAACCAGCTCTTGAGATCTATATTTCATCCATAATTGGATGATCTATTCCTACAGAAGACACTTGTTCTTAGTCTTTTATATACATAGAATTTTCAGCGTTGTATATGTTCTTGAAATTGATGTAGTTAAACAAGTTTCTTTTAGTTAGAAGAAGCCGGTGGCAGAATATTATAGATGGATCTATTACTGCAAAAGTGTTACTAGTGATAACCCCTAATTGGCAGACAACACTCAAATTCTCACCGTGTGTCCTCTCGAGTATGTTACTGTTTGGAATTTATATGTTATGTGATAACAACCCCGAATAAGTACTAATAACATTTGTATTCTTTTCATGATTATAAAACTTTGGGATAAGTGTGCCAAATGCTGCAAATGATACATGTATGGTAGTTCCTTTTATGATCTATGTGTTGGCTATAGAGAATTAGTATGTGCGTAAAGGTTAAGGGTAAAATAAAATGAAAGTTGATTGGTTAGAACTATGTTTTGATTAGTTGGTTGTACATAATTGGATTAGAGTGCATGAAGCTACTATTTTTGATCAAAAGGTACTTGTTAGAGAGGAAGCATGTGAGACTGAAGTTTGAGAGATGGGATATGTAAAATTCCCGAAACATAGGAATAGGGGTGACATGATAATGATATAGAGGAGTGAGATAGGTGGTTATTAAATAGTGATTGCTAATGTATGAGCCAAGAAAATGTTATAAATTTTTCAACCCTAACAAGTTATAACGATGCACCTGGGACAAATTTGTGAGTCTTTGTTAGACAGAGAAGTCAATTTAGTATTGATTAAAGTCTTGATAACAACAACAAAAAGGAGGTGAATAGAAAGTATTCGTAGTTCAGTTAAGGGAGAGGGAAAATTGATCATATGCTAGTTGTTATTATTTGCTATTTTTCATGAGAAAAGAGTCGGAGCAACCTAACTTTTTTTTAAAATCTATTAATATGGCCAGATCTCTATCTAGTTAAGCCTAAAGGGGAAACTCTAAGATTTTATGAATCATGATATAACTTTATAGGTATCTCACATTTATATGTTATTAGAGTTCATGTTTCATAGTGCATTCAAGTTTCACTATTAAATTTCTTTTTTCGACCTTCAAAGGGAATGAAACATTGAGTGTGACATAGCACAAGCTAGCAATGAAGGCAAAGTTGACCTCAGCCTCCTACTTTAAAAGATGAACTATTTTTTGAGGATTTTCTTTTTCTATCTTGACTATAGTATTTATATTGACCTAGACATGAAGCCAAGTACCAATAGAAGAACACCTATGAGAATGCTTAGAAGATTAGAGAGAATAGATGGGAAAATCAATTGTATGTGTTTTGAGGCGAGTAAGGAATATGAGCAGACTATCCCACCTATAAATTTAACGCTTAAGACAATGTGTTTGCCTTAGTATGGTAGAGTGGTTCTATAGCATATATCGTTGTTTACAAAGATAATTTGTTATACAATTTTACATGTTGTATGTTCTATAACTTATGAATATGTATGCCATTTTACCTTTGTGGAGTATCTTGTCACAAGTTACCTAATGTCATGGAATGCTTACATGCAATTGTTATCCGCTTCAGAGCACCCTTTTTATCTTTATATATTTTCATAAGAATTTTTAATTACATGTTATTTATTGAACTAGATACTTCCCACATGTCACCTGTCAATATTGTAAAGGTAACATATGTTAATTGATCATATGACCTTATATATTTTGCATACCTTGTAGCGTACTTGCTTAAACATTTTAGGCCTTATAGATTTTCTAGCCATGTCTTATATGCTCACTTTCTAAGATTTCATATATGTGCTCATTGACATGTTAGTCCACCTATCCATGCAATATAACGCACTTGCTCAATGTGATTTTTGTTATGTAGTTCATTTTCTGATATGTCTACATGTCATATCTACTACATGCCTTAATGTATGTACTCATATATCATGTGATCATCTAGTCCATTTCTACCTTTCATGTAGTTCATTCTCTCACACGCTACCCAATAGATCATATGCACTCTTAGACGTTGTATTTCTATATCTAAAAGCCCGTATACCTTGAGCGCTCCTTTTTGGACTTGTCTGCCTATGTATAATGCCCATTATGAGTTATTAATCCATATACAATGCCTTCTCTGCTCATTGATTTGAGTTTTGAACAATTTGGGAAACATTTCCTTGTATCATTATGTAGTAAAGATTTTTACCATAAAAGGTTGGGAATATATGTATAATCAACCTTAGATAAATAACAAAGCATAATACCCTATTCGCAGGAGCGGCACAAAAATTTAGATTTTATATTAATAGCATTGCGTTCTTAGAAGACTCACCTCTGAAAAAGCGTCATGAAATAAAAGAGAAGGGAAAGTACTGCCCCAATAGCCTATGATTTTATGTGTCTGTTCATATACAAAATAATTGGGAGATACTATAGTTATTCTTGATTGTGAAGGCCCAGAAGCTAATCTCAGAATGCGTAACCATAAGTATTAGGGAAGGAATAGAATATAACATAAGATACTTGGGAATAGAAGACGCTAGAGATCCTAAGTAACCTCCTCCTTCTAAGCATCAACATAAGGATCTGAGAACATTTTGTACCCTTAAATGATCATGAATTCTACTTGAATTTGTTCATTTGATATGTCATTTGCATGTCTTGTATTTAGGTACATTACAGTCCTAATTGTATGGGTCACACTTGTGTATCTTAAGTGAATTCCATGGTAAAAAAGGGGTTTGATTGTTAATAATATTATTTCATGAACTATATCTATCGAGAGATCATGCTAGATTTGTCAATAAATGTTTTAGGTTAGTCTATACATTTTGGATAGTCCTTCCTATTTGCAATGGGGACTCTCACAAATATCTATATGAAATTCAAACATTAACCAAACTATCATGTGAACATATCATTCGAGGACGAATGATTACAAGAGGGCGAGAATGTAACGACCCATATTCTCTGTGTACTAGTTCTATTTATATAATGCTTATAAACTGTCTTGTGGTATTCGGTTTCCTATGCGACTAGTGGCAGCATAATAGGTTTAAAGTGAACTGTCCATAGATTTTGAAGTGACCTGATTAAGTTTATGTTGATGGAAGTACTTAAACTTGAGATTGTAAGGTGGTATTTGAGTTTAAATTATAATGTGACATAGTATATATAAGTTCTAATTTATGTTAAAGTTATTAAGGTCTAGAAATGAAATAAAACGTTGAGATTCATGCTTGAATTCACTAAGCTAGTAAGTGCATCACCTTCTTTGACTTATTGGCCACCCCAAAGAACCACATAGGTACATCACCTACTAAAACTTTTTTAACAAAGTTATTGGGACAAATACACTACACCTATTTGCATTAACTTAGCCCTAGTTGAATAAAAGAAGGAGTGGAAACTTTACATCCAAGGCCCAGTCTTCCAAAGCCCACAAGAAATAATATTAATGGAAAACTAGGTGCATCACTACTTAAATGTGTGGCCCAAATTAAAGACAAACGTTGGCTGAAAATGTAGAATTCATGTCTTAGCAAGTGGTAGTTCTGTCCGGCAAGGTAAGCTACTGCAACTTTCTCCCTCTTGTACTTGAGTTAATGAGGACACTTGGTGTATGTTAGTGAGTTTGAAATTGTATATTTTACATGGTTAATATTGGGGAGGATGTTTTGGTGATTAGTACATGTTGGGACAGCCATGGTGGGGAGTCCTCTTTAAATTAAGCTATGAGCTTCTTTCAGCACTTTAAAAGTAATGTTAGCTCTTCCACTAGTGGTGATACAGAAACCATGATTCATATATCTTCTTTTACATTATTATGTTCAAAGATTGTTTTATGTATGTTATGATAAGTGATGTGGCTGGATGTGCGGGGAAATTATGGAGACGTTAAAGAACTTAAATATTGCAGGATGTTTTGTGATTCAATGATATGAAGGTTGTACAATATATAGACGCAATTTAAGGGATACGGAAGGAAACTCTCTAGATAGATTGCAGCTTACTGCTTCGTTACAATTTGGGTGTGATTAAGTGGCTCAAATTGATTGGTTAGCAACTAATACTAGTGTTTTAACTTATTTTATAGTAGATTAGTGATCTGAAGAGAAGGACATTAATTCATACGTTTTGAATTGTATATCAAGGTATGTAAGGCTATTCCATTTTCTATTTCTTTGGCATTAATCCAAAACATGGATTACAAAGAGTAAGCTTTCTAAGTGCCCTTGGTACTGACAGATCCATAGTTGCAGTTCCTACTCCCTATACACATGGTACAATATGCCTGTATCATGTCAAATTGTTTCAATTGTTTATAGCTATGTCATCTTGTCACATGTTCATATGTTCCGTTTCTTTGTTATTACTTCCTTTGTGTTAGACTATTATTTTACCTCACATGATCACTACTTACTCAATTGTATGTTTACATGTACTTACTTATAATATGTATCTGTCCTTAAGTTAAATCTGCATATATTCCCCCTTTGTTCCACATTCATGAACACCTGGTATTTGTATCATATCGAGTTCAAATAAGTTGGTTGAATGTTAAATGAATTCACTAGACATGTGCTTCAATTTGAGATGTAAAAATGCTTACAGAGTCATATAAGCTCCTAAGTATCATGTTCATGTTACATTTGCTTCCCATGTCAATATCATTATCTCGAGTCCATATTTATATGTCTTCTACTATTGGTTTGTACTTCCAAATCTAAACAAGGATTATGACCAGCAAAACAACAATCACAAACAACTTATTAAAATCAAAAACAATAATCCCAAAAGATTTATGATTATCCAAAGAAAAATCCCAAAAGATCTATGAATTGATAAACAACAATCTCAAAGATGAACTAATTTACGTGATGTAATCTGTATGATTATGGGCGGTAGCTCATCGGCGTAATGCTAGCATGAGCTGATCCTAATTTGCATAAGAAGGTGGAACCTCAAGGGCGAAAGCCTAGCATGGGTCGATCCCTATTGGTATGGAAGGGTAGCAGCTCAGGGGTGAATTCCTATCATGGGTCGATCCCAATTTATAGACTTATGAGGAAACATCCCAAGGTTTAAAATGCCTAGTATGGGTCATCCTCTTCTAGCACTGATTAGTTGTTCATTTGTATCATATATTGTAAAGATTATAAAGTATAGAAAAGTAAAGTAAAGAATGTAACATGCACGACTCACACAAGTACAAGCAAAGGTGGTCTCTAATCCTTATCTTTTTGTATTTGGTACACTTGAGCGCTCAACATACTATTGGTTGTATTGTTCCTTACATATTCAGTAATACCTTTCATACTGACGTCCCTTTTTGGGGACGCTGCATTTGATGTTGCATGTACAAGTACTCAACTAGTAGATATCCCCAAAAAAACACACTATAAATAGCGGTTTTTTGTGAGATCCATGTTTATTCGGGTCTTAATCGAGACTTTATTATGTATATTTTCATAGTGGTACATTCCTGGATTCCAATAGAGGCTTTGTAGACATGGTAAAGCTATCATCTGTATTAATAGTTTCACTTTTCACATGAAGCGGCTCAGCTAGTTAAAAATGTGTTGTATATGAAGCTTCTCATCAGTAAATCTATACGCATCACAATTTACTTTCTCATCATAGGTCACTTGTAAAACATGTGTTCATATGGTACTCGTGCACCTCACTAAGGATTGGGGTGTGACATTTTGTGGAGAATAAAATAAAAGAAAAGGTGCACAAATGAGACTTGTAAGTCATACAAGTTATTGAAGGTGGCAAATAAAAATAAATAAATATGTACATTCAAAGAGGGGTTTGTGAAAAAAAAGAGGGGCTCAAGTGAAAGTAAAGTCTAGAAATTGAAGTCATATTGAAAGCATGTAGAGGGAAATAAAAAGTTGTGAATGTTAGCATGGAAAACGAAAAATGTGCATTAGGGAGAATGAGTCACTAAAGTTTACCCAAATGTATTCTCTCTTAACTAAATTTGAAAATACAACCGAATAAAAGTCATCTTGATTATAAAAAAGTTTAAGTACACTAAGGGAAAACTTATGGCATGTTAGGATAGCAAAAACTTCATTTGTGAGGGTGAGATTTAATTTTATGAAACATAACCTTAATATTATAATAAATTGTTATTGTTGTTAAAAGACAGCACTACACCATTTTAGGCTTTTGGCAACACCACTAAAGCCTGAACTATCAAAAAGTGTGGCCTTTAGTAAAAGGCTACACTTTCGGACTTTAAGCAACACTTTTTAAGAGGTGGCCTAAATATGTGTAACCTTTGACATTAGGAAACACTTTTTAAATGTTGCCATCACAGCTACACTTATAAAGTGTCGCCAAAGAGGTATACAGGCACGCTTTGTAGTGATTCACTAGCAACACCTTTTTTACTATACTACACTTGAACTGTTGTTTTTGCTTTGTTGTTGATACACTCAAAAATGTTTCTTTTATATCACATCTAAAACAACACTTATAAAGTGTAACTTTTCTTGGACATCCTATAGCAACTCTTTCGAAGTGTGGCAATGTGTGTAGAATTTTGAACCCATAATTTTTATTTTAAAAGAATAATTTTTATTTGCATATATTCAATAATGACATAATTAAGTACACAAGTTACCTTAAGAACAAAATTAACTAATAATTAAATCGAAGCTATGTATTTCAAATAATCTTCGTGAAACAAGTCTCTTACAAAAACTCTTCATCGTTCACAAGAATAGTACAAAACTAAATATATTTCTCAACAAAAAATCTTCATCGTTTAGTACTATCAATTAATTCCACAAAACCGAATGCATTCAAACATATATGATATGTTTATATAAAAACTCTTCATTGTTCTCTATAACATATCCAGTTTACTTCTAGCCACAATTCAAATTCATTTACCAACATTTCTTGTATATTATTCCAAATTAAATTATAAGTTAGTGACATAAATAATGTATTCCATTTGCCTAAATGCATAGTAATTCAAACCAATTCATAACAATAAAATTTGAAGAATATTCACTGTAAGACAACAAATCCAAAACAATATATATATATATATATATATATATATATATATATATATTATATATATAATATATATATTATATATATATATATATATAGATATATATATACAAAAAGGAAAAAATGTACACAACTACATAACAAAATCACTAGAGTCCTCCCTCCTTCAACACAATACGCCAATCATAAAACTAAAATATAAACTTCTCTAGATATATGTTGAAGTTGAAAGGAGAGAATACGTGACCAAAAAGAGATGGCTGAACATTGAAAGATTCAAGATAGTATAAAAAGATTCCAGTTGAAAAGAGACAACCAATAACAAAAACCAAAAACCAAGTTATTTAATGCACACAATGCGTATAACCTCAAGTAAATGGACTATTGGGTACTAAATCACTTGCAAGGCTAATCCATCTTGAAGGCAGTTCAATTTACAGAAAACATAGGTTACTGATCCACATTAAAATGCAAAATTTCATGTCAGATTTAATTATATAAAAAATAAGAAAAATGAAGCTCACAGAGGTGACAACCGTAACGAAAAAGGCAGATCCATTAGTAACTAGGGAAAAAACAACTATGCAAATCACAACAAAAATAAATAATACGAACTCATTTGATGCTTAATAAATCAATGTAACTGATACTGGGCAATATCTACCCCAACAAATGAAACAGTACCACATGGTGATTAACAACTAAATAAACAACATTAAGGCAAGAACGACTATGAACTCAAGAGAATAAGAATAGGATAAAGATTATGTAATGGTGGCAGGTGATAGATACCACTATCTTATAACAGAGACGAAACCAAATGCAATGTTATTTATTTTTTAAAAAACTAAATCGCAAGGTCATTTGATTAATCAAAAGAATGAGAGTTTCTATTTTGACCTCTGTTTTTACTTTTTGGATATCTTGATCTCAGATTGTTATTTTATTTCAAAACACAAAACCTAAAAAGGATGTGTTTGAAACTAAACAATGCAAACATCTCAACAACTTATCAATATTCTTTGAGTTTCCATTTTCTTTTTTGCTTTCTTTCAGTTCTAGATTCTTTTATGAGAGAACTTCCCATCCAAAAATGTATGCAAGGAGACGATTTTGCCTGCCTTTCCTTCAGCTGCACGAGAGGATAGTGCAATCTTCAATACTATTTGCTAAAAACCTTTTTATATAGTTTGATTACGTGACTTTGTTGTTTTGGACCGTACATAGTGGGACAACCTCTAAGATACATCGATCACAATAACATATTTTAATTTTTCTTATATATATATATAGTAATAATAAAACGTAATATATTCAAGATAAAATTGAATAAAAAAAGGCAAGATATTGTAACCTGAGGATCACAAAGTGTTGCATGCCTCGCTCTCCTTGTGCCCATATGATTCCACGGTATTCTACCAGTCCTAATAACTTCACTAATAGTTTTGGTTGAATGGGTCCCCTGTGTTTACCATGAGCAGGTCTTAAAAATACCTATTGAATCCACTATTTTCTAGGATAGTAGCTATAGTTTACAAAGAAGTGGTATAATCAAGGAATCAAGCATAAATGTAAAAAGAATGTAGGAGAATAGGAAGGATTGATTCAAAAGATTTACAATAGATCAGTTTTTGTCTGCATCATTTTCCTAAAATTTGCAGCAACATTATTAGAAAAAATTTGAATCATGAGCACCAAAATGAAACAGTACATCGTAAGGGAACAATCAACTTATTGCATTGCACTTTCACCCTTTAAAATCACTTTTGCACACTATAAGAGGATCTGCTGAGCTTGAGCAGCGTAATCCCGAATGTTACAGAAAAGTTAACGAGACCTCAAATTATTCCATCAATATTCATGCAGGTAAATATACGACTGCCATTTTTATCACTCAGTTTTGCACCCCACACCAAGAGCAAGGATTGCTCCTTTTCTTTTATTGTAAATAATATATGCTTCAAAATGTGAGTTTTTGGGGGGCATCTCTGCACAGATTCTTTTTTAAAACACATTATATAAATTGTTCAAAAGAAATATTCATTCAACTAGTTTTAATGATAAAATTGAATCCATAGTGCTTACGGAATACAATTTAAAGAGTAGCCTCAAAAGAAAACTTTTAATGGCTTGACTAGAAGTTCTAGCTTTTAAGTCTAATGCAACAATCATCATCTTATGCATTGGAGTTAAAAAGAACCGACCATATTTAATGTCTCTATTTTTTGTATCCTAAGATGTACTGCTACATTTCAAAAAAAACCTATAAACTTAACCAACAGTCAACTTCCATATTTATTTACTGCCTTTGAGTATCATAACCTCTGAACCTCACAGCTGTGATAGACCTAGAATTCTGTCATCCAAAAATCAACACGAGTAACTTCATTCTTAAAATTTCACAATTCAAACATTTCTAGATGTGTTGAGTTGTGTTGCGTATTATTGAAGAAAACTAATAAATACTAGATGATTTTTTAGGTTTTAATTCCTGTGCTTTCTGAATGGTTTAGACATTTTATCATGCTAGGATACTATGTATTTCTCTCTACCTTCGTCGACCCTACTATTAGGTAATAATATTTTGTAGTACACAGTTTCATATCTTGTGTCATATTTAACAGTAAGAACTTTGATTTTCAATTGCACTGTAACTTGCCCCCACCTTACAATTATCATTCTATATTCGGCCATTAATTTAATATTTTCCATACAAGATGAGATAAGAATGGAAATGCGGATTTCAGGTTTTAGAATACGGAGCTTCTTTGAGCTACAAACAGAGTCACTCTGAAGCTCATGAGATGGCTAAAAGATCTGATCCTATTATAAAGTAAATTTTCGAACAAACACCCTTCCATGAAACTTCCCCTACATTATAAGAAGCAGTAAAGAGTATGAATGCTATGCTATAAGAACAACTGCAGTAGCCAATGATCAACTATAATATTAGCTTTATTACAGTAAATATCATCATATTTAATATATATATATGTATGTTATTTCTGTTATACAACATCTACATATCAGGTTTAAAAATCAAACAAATGTTTTGAATTCATTAACCATGAACATATGTTCTGAGCAACAATCCATACTAAATAAAATGTTTTAGAAAAAAGTTATGTGCTTTATAATATTGCCACTCACATAAGACAAAAAAATTAAAGATGTTAGACATAGAGTCCACATTCACAAATCAGATGCAACAGGAAGGTGCCCATAAAGGATATTGTTTTCCACCACAGACCCTCTAAATTCTCACACAAATAAAGTTTTTCATTTCAAAGAAAAAACAAAAATATATTGAGCACACATGAATAAGAAGCTTTGGGCTTTTCTGCTTTGATAGATTCAAGCAATCACTTAGTTGTTCAATGTCCTATAACACTTATTTAGAAATGCATGAAACTTCCAAAAAAAGTACTATCATAGTAAAGTTAGGCAAGAAATAAAAAATTACCGCAATTATCATTTATAAACGAGATTGAAATATAATGAGTTATTTGCAAGGTCTTAAGTTGAAGACTCTCAACAGTCATTTCCCTCTGCTGTGAAATGATTTAGAAAAAAGGCAACTTTCAAATGATGCAAGTATAAAAACCTTCAATATTTTTCAATTTTTGTATAATCATGATCGATTAGTTCTCTTAGTGGAGCAACATGATGACAAAAATTATAAAATGTTTTAAGTACTGAATGATTAAACAAACTACTTTTGATCCGAGAAAGCTTAGCATATCATCTTCATTGTTGTGTACCTGGTGAACAACGACAAAGTCATAAGGATTTTCGTTATGTCGGTGGAAAACACAGAGAAAATCCTAAATGGATCTAAAAGAGGTTTTATTTCCAAATTAAAATTTTGTATCTCAATCAATAGTGAAAAATCAGAGAAGTATTTTGAAATCATTTTTTAACTTTTTTTAAAAAAATAATCAGAGAATACCTACAACTATAAGAATATTCAATACTAGTATCATCAGTACCCTTTTATAGTACAAGCCTTACAAATCATGCATAGACTATCTTCACTGATAAAGCATAACATACGACAATATAATATATTGTCTAACAAAGAACAAAATTCAGTGCAATAAATTCTTTGCTTTTTATGTTATAAATTTACAAATAATACATTGAATACCTTCATTGATAAATCATAAAACATGTCAATATAATATGTCGTCTAATGAAGAACAAAGTTCAATTTAATAATTCTGTTGCACTCTATATTAAATTTACAACATTTTCTATCTGTTACCCTAATCGTTATGGGCTACAAGATTTTATATTATGGTAGCTTTCTACTTCCCCAAAACCAATTAATTTATAGGTTCCACCGTAGATAAGTTTGTAGCTCTTCCCCAAAAGGTTCTGAAGATCACAGCCATGAATGAAATCAACTCTCAGAGACAAAGCCACAATCTTAACTTATGTAGCTTAGAATAAACAAGGATGTGTGGATGGATTAACTTAGATATATCAATCTTCCATCGAATAATACATACACAAATATAATAAATATGAATAGCCTCTATATTATTAAGACCTATCTACTCAACATTATATCAGTTCAAGCCAATGTGATATTTACTATATAACCTGCAGACACAAGGTTCAAATACAAGACAGTGGCTTTCACAATGGTTCTACCTAGGTTTTAAATATTATTGATTTTAAAAATTAAATTGCTTTCTTTCGACTAACAAAACACTACAAGTATTCAATTAATTTCAAAGTTCTAATATTAGTAAGGCAAACTGGTAACACAATGTAAAGCAGGCATCTTAAATAAAATTTTAAGTCTAAAATTTTAACTCAGATCTAATGCAGGCAAGTTGAATCATATATAAAGTAAGAAAGTAGGAAAAACATCATTTAACTTTCACATGTAGAATAGAACGGGCAAACAATCAACTGTCAAGCTAGACTCCCATAAATTAACTGATGAAACTAAAATATAAGCTAGACTCCCCAAAATCATATAAAAACACAACAATATGAAAACCCTATAGTTAAAATTTATACTTTCAAAGATAGAATTTAATATTTGATAAACCATATACAAACAAAAGTTATGTTCTTCAGCGAGAACTATGATAGAAATCGCGTTGTTAATCTAGAAGCTCCCATCTCTTCAACGAGAAATACGTGAGAAATCATGTTTTTCATAAAGAAATATGAGATAAATTCTAGAAAGAGTGACTTAGCTTCAATTCATATTTTCAGGGGAGACTTACCTACAGCTCTTCGATTAGTTTTTCAGACTTTTGCTTCAACTCTTCGATTAGTTCATCAGAGAGAGATATAGAGAAGAGTATTTTTCTTCTTTGGGGACACATAAGTTTTATTAATGTTTTATGAATTATTTTTTGTGCCACTGAAAATGGGAGGGAGAATTAAAAATATTGGGGGGGGGGGAATGTACTGTTTTGGTGAAATTTTTTAGGTCACACTTATAATGTTGTTTTTTAAATTATAAAAATAGGACACTTCAAAAGTTTGGCCATATATGTAATTAGGTGTTTTCACTTGTATCATATTGTACCAACTATTACAAAAGTGTATGTAATTCAATTAAAGAATATACTCTTGAATTGTTGCCAATATTATTGTAGCTGTTAAATACTTTTGCTATGCTTTAAAATCATTCCCAAAACTACTTAAGGCAACACTTTACAAATGTAATGCAGAATCAGTGTTGTTGTAGACCTAAAATGGTGTAGTGAAGGTTGTACTTATATTTGTGAGGGCATTCACGAAACATGTTTAGTTCTTAATCTTGTGATTTTTCTCTATAATGTTGCATAAGCCCGAAATTATTCGAGAGGAGTCATGCAACGAGGTTGTGATTTGTATGATTGGTAAATATAAAGAAGAGTTTAAATTATTGCATGATGTGTGCAAAAAAATTAGGACTAAATATGTTTGGCCGATTGTAAAGTGAGGTGAATAGTATAAAGGGTTAGGAGCGTAATTTGATAAGATAGAGTTTTTTCGAGGACTAACAAATGTTTAAGTGTGTGGTTGTGATCTTGGGAAAATTCTATAAATTTCGCATCTATAACATTAATTTTGGAAGTTATCTAATCTAACTAGCATTTTTTTGCTCAATATTGTGATGATTACACACTAATGTACATGATTAGTGACTTTTAGTGTTATTATGGGAAATGATCAAGTATTGGAAGTAAAAGTTGTTGAAGGCGACAAGAGGCCGTCAGGCATGACGCTGGCGCATCAATCCAAGAACCCTTGCGCAGCGAGTGCAATACGCGCAAGGCCTTGTTTGACTTAGGCCTGTTTCAAGCGCGGTGGTAGAGCGGCATGCCAGCCTACCAGTTGTGATTCTGGCGCAATTCCGGACATTTAAGTTAAAAGGACTCCCAGTTAAAGAAGAATTTGACTCCATTTACTAATTACTATAAATAGACAATTAAGGCCTCATTGTTAGTGTTCAACTTTTTAATTGGTCGGCAAGTGCAAGAATTCAACTTTGTAATATGTTTTGGTCTTCTAACTATTCGAATTTTTTGGTAATCACATGAACAATCATATTTTATGGTTTTTGAGTAGTATGAGTGGCTTATCGCCCTAGTTTCGGGGCTGTAGGTACATATTAAATGTTCAATATTATTGGTTTTTGAATTTATTCTTGTTTATCAACACAAGTTACTTATAATTTGACTATTTTATGTTTGATCACCATAAGGTAAACCTAATGTCTAATCTTTAAATAGAGAGAGAAGGGATTATATTGACCAGAGGATATAGAGAGCTCGATCAACCCTTAGATTGAGGTGTTTTTTGTTCAGGAGTGACGCCCAGATGAACAACCTGCTTGGTTATGAAATAGGATGAAATATGAATGCTCGCCAATTAGCTTACTTATCCTCGCTCAACGATGGTGTTAGGTATCTAATTGGGGTAGGCGACGAGAGTTGTGTATCCCGACTCATATAATTAACCCTATAAACTAGTTACTTGACTACAAAAATTAGTTCTAAGTCAATATTATCATGCATTGGATTCAACATATGTTGCAGCCTTTGAATTGCCTTTTTCGTGCTTGAAAACCCATTTTTACCTCGTTCAATATTGGTTATTTTTGTTCATTTTTAAAGTAGTATTAGTTAATAATAAATCACCAAATCTTTACATATTACTTTTGATTTCTGTTGTAGAAATAATTCTTGATTACAAATTCATCATAAGTTCCTTAGGAGCGATAAATTGTTTCAACAAAAAATCTATATTACTTGCGCGACGACGTATAATTGCATGCATATTTGGGAGCAACATGTTCTAAAGAGGGGAAACACAGAAATGTAATACAAACTCTAAATATCTAGAGTTTAAAGTTGATATAATGATACATTCTTCATCCCTACTTGGGTTGCCAAGTACAAGAATGAAAAAATGGAAATTCTAGTCATAGTATCTTTTGATAGATACTGAATAAATAGTTATCTGTTCCGCTTTTCCTTCTATATTTAGTAGATGTAAAACTCATTTTGATAACATTTTTTGTAAGAATGTAAGGACCCGTTTTGTTTTGGGTAAATTTTGTGTAACAACCCTTACATGAAAAAGGTTTATCTAGAGCTTCATAAATGTTATAAAGGCTTATAAATGTCTTAATTATTGCGTGTGTGAATTTTAAAGTCATTTTGATTGAATTTCAACTCAAACTTCAAGGGACGATCAAGGCGTTCGATGATTAGTTGCTTATGTTCTTACATGTTCTCATGTGTATATCATGAGTTTATGAGGTCCTTATATGGTTAACATTAGTTTTCAAAGGCAGCATGTTGAGTTTTGTAAGGTTAGGGATAAAACATCCAAGAAGTGTTTAAACATAGCCTTTGGACGTCCTTATGTGTTGTTGTGTGTCTTAGCATGTTTTATGTGTTTGCTTGTGTTGAATTTTATGGATATGTGACTAAGACCTAGACATTCGTGTTTGGGGTTTATCATCCGGGAAGACTCCACCTGGACCCACTAGGTCCCTCGAGAGGACCCCAACTGGAGCTCAACAGAGCATGGTAGTGGCAAAACGGCCTGTCGACCAAGCGACGACTCATCGATGGGTGGAAGGAGACATGTAGACTATAATTTTTGTAGTTTAATACCCAACCATGGACCATCATCGATAGGGCATAGGCTAGTCGATGGTTTGTTGGTGATGGGCGTCGACTGCACATGCAAGTCTGCCAACTTCACGATAAGGATTGGGGAGTTTTTGAGAAATTAACCCCAAGTATTAAAAATTTTTGAGGAATGTTTGTTTATTGGTATTTGTTTATTTTATGATTATTTAAGTCATTTAAATCATATTTATACCCTACCTAGATCAAAACCCTTTACCTCCCAAAGTTTCTCCAAAAACCTCCATGAGAGCTCAAGGTGAAGATGGATCTTGATGATGGATCTTCACTGGAGTTTCTTCTTAAATTCTCTTTGGATTATTCTAATAAGGTATGGTATTTATTCATCTAAGGATTGTTATCACTTTAGAATCAATTTCAAGATGATTTCCAAATATTTCAAAAAGATAAAAAAGTTCAATTTCTACTCTAAGTCATGGGTTCTTATATGAAACGTTTTCAAACCTTAAGATATGATGTTATTTATGTATAATTGAAGTTTTCAAATGAAAATATCGATGAAACTTTGACCTTCTGAAATGTCTATATTTTTGTTATGTTATGGATGAACTAATTATGACTTCATAGCAGTGAATTCTTGTGTAGATTGTTATGGGTTATTCTATTATGCAAGGATCATGATTTTAGGGTTTATAGGCTACCTCAATTTTATTATGAGTATTATATATTCATATATTAATTATATATTAAGCTTATTAAATTTAATTTATGATCATGGCTATTGGTAAGAGCCTTTGAGTATCTCGTTGGTGTATTTGGCTCTGGATTGGAGATGTGAGATTGGATTAGTGGTATGCTTCTCTAACTCTCTTTATATTATGTTGTATATCTCTTATGTTATAATGATTATTTGTATGATAAACTTATGGTGGTGGTGCTTATGTGATATATTTTTGAATAATGTGGCCTTGTCGGCATTAATTTATAAATTATGAATCAATGTGGCCTTGTCAGCATTACTTTTGTAACAACCTGAAAATGACTATGCTAAGTAATACTTAAACATATCTAAAATATCTGAATTAGACCGGATACACACAGCTTGTTGCGCGTAAAACCGGACCTCAGAACCTATGCACTAGACAAGACAACCAACTTGGTGAGTTAGTTGAGCTAGGTAAGGGAGGACCAACCATGTAGGGCACCAAATTGAAGATATTTACTCGGATAAGTTGTTACCGTACTTGAAAGGGGTAATCTTAGGTTTGGAGGGTCTAGGGCTAAAATGGTCTTTTCCAGTCTAGTGGTAGTATTTGAATTACCCTAAGTATTTAATTATTTAATAAATTCATTAATTACTTAATATTAAGAGAAGGGAAATTCGGGTAGGGTTGGGCTAATTTGACCCTTTTTCGAAACTTAAGATTCACCCGGGTTAAATCCTTGGAGGAAGAAATGATAAATTTATTAATTTAAATTAATTAGTTGATTTAAGCAAGGGCATAATTAGTAATTTCACCTACGCCTTTAAAAAATCAAATTTTATTAATTTATGAGGAGTCCTAGTTTTATTAATTCCAAAACAAAATCTCCTAATTCTCAGTTACTACTCATTCTCACGTCTCTCTCTACTTCTACCTCACTTGCACGATTATTCTTGATTAAAAAAAAAGAACAAAACAAAAAAACAACGATTAATCAAGACCTTTAAAGCTAAAACTCAAAAGCAAAATAAGCTTCAAAAAAAAAGCAAAAAACAAATTCTCAACGGCTTGTGCTTGTGATTTCGGTGGTGAGAGGTTGGCTTAGTGGGGGGGGGGGGTTGGTAACACATCTTTGAACGACTTTAGGTATGGGTTTTATTTACTCTTGGTCCCATTACCAAGAGACCCCTAAAGTTCAGTCTATTCCAATAGAAACTAAGGTTGTCCCCATTGTATGCTCCAATCATTAGATCCTTTGAAAGATTAAAGTATGCATTGGTATGACTTTTGGTAAGTGATTTTAGTGCTGGTTGTGATTAGTTGTTTGAATATGTATTAAAAATTATGTAGAAATGAAAGAGGTGTTCCGAAAATGTGGAGTTCGTTAACTTGTTTTTGCATGTGTGTGTCCTGAATTAGACATGGGTTCAAGCTTGATATTGACATGTTGCAATGTTATCAATTATGTGTGTACGAATATGTTAAGAACGTGATGTTCATATGAGTTCAAAGTTGCTCAATTGAATGATAATTCTTGACATAAATAAGACCTTGAACATGAACCTAAGGATATCCTTATTAACTATAAATGTCTTAATGCTTAACGTGAAAGAGGGTGAGAAAATGGACTACAAAAAGATGATCGAATTTGAAGGTTTTTGGAAATTTGGTTTTGGCCAGCTTACAGTAAAAAACTTTAGGTTTAATTTTTTTAAAAAAATGCATGAGGTCAGTGGGGATTGAACCCAACACCTCTCCATATACAAGTTATAAAATTTAAATAATAAAATGAGATATGTGGGGATCAAACCCACAGCCTCTTGGACGAATGAGAAAGTAAGGAGAAAATATAAATAGGGTGAGGTTGTGGGGAATCGATCCCACACCCTCTTGGTCTAAAAGAAGAAGTCAAGTAGAGAAAGAAAAAGAAAGGTATGCCGGCATGGGATCGATCTTGGTTCCTCCACGCCGAAATATTTAAGAAAACATATCAAGAAACAGAACGAAACGAAGTGTAAGTGAGAGGGATGGATCTCGGATTCCCTAGCCAAAAGTTTGATATCAACATAAATTATAAAGAAAACTAACTATGTGTTATACAAGGGACTTCAAATAGGGTTCCTTGTCCAATTTTGTATAGACACATAAGTTGTACCTGAACAAATGATTAAAATAATGCTGCCTTTAAGATCACAAATAAGATCTTTGCATACTTACAAGATGCATAAGTCATGTACCACATAACCATGGGTAAGCATGAATCACGTAGAGGAATTACGAATGAAGCCTCATGGCTTGTGTATGCGGACTCATAAGTCAAGCATACAATTATAAAGTGAGGGAACCTAAGATGTTATGTGATGAATCACGTGACACCAGAAGGATAAAGTAAGAGTGTGAAACACACTAAAAGGCCAAGTGCATTTGCATATGATGAAATGAATATTAACGTAAAAAGGGGTGAGTAATGATGAAGGGAAAATGTTCTAAGGCTAATGAATGTGGTGACAATATTATAAGAGGCTAATGTGAAATATGAGAGCGATCTCTAATGAGCCTAAGTAAATGTTACCAAAATGTAATCACCTATGAGAATGTAATGTTAATTAATAGATCAATCTCTATAAACACTCTAATGAAATTTTGAAGTTAATTTATACTTAACACTATTGATGAGATAAGAAATAATCTAATGATCTATGATGTCCTCATGCTAGAAACCAGTTTCGATGATGTATGACATGAATGTAATCGATTTTTTTTACTGAGCACCGATAGGCTAGCAATGAGTGGAAAATCCTTCTTTCGGGAAGGCAAAGGTTCGTATAATTATCATGAGATGAGTATTTCCGTCCAGACGGGTATGGGTCTCCTTATATCTCCTAGTCTTTGAACCTATGCAACCAACATTGAGATCTAGCAAGGTTCAACTCCGTATATACGCTATCATGTTTTGGTTTCACTTTGGATGGTGATTCCACCTCTTTTTGATGTGGGGTAGACACTGGATTTCATGATGCTGATATGATCTATATCGGTAAAAGATACCAAACGTGTTTGGATAGGACAATCAAGTGGTGAACTAGACTTCTATAATAAGACTAGGTCGTTCTTAGTCATTGCATAATGACCCCAAGGAGAATATTAAACTATATCATAGGTATAGTTGGTGTTTACACTATCCTATGAATGAAATGAAATGAAGTACGTATTAATGAATGAAGAAGACTCTGTGTTTGCCAAAAAAGGGTCCCTAGTGGAGGTCCCATATATTGAACCCTAATTTGGGGAAGTCCTAAAGTTAAGTCCATCGTTCCAGGCTCTCATGCCATATGAAAAAAACAAATGAAATTTGATATGTGCTATATGGAATATGTTATTTGTTAAATGTAATATGTTATGTGTTGTGTGCAATATGATACGTGTGAAGATGCATGTTACTGTCATGGAATGACTTTCCTAATCAAATTTTGGCAAGTCCACGACTTTACTTTCCATAACTCATATCGTTAGGAGAGATCCGTTATAAATCATGTATGTCCATGGTGTGTGCTTGCATATTATACCCATACTAACTACAAGTGTGGACTAATTCTATACATTTATCTACTTTTAGGTGCAGGTGCAGCTGGATGTTAGACCTTATGAGTAGATGCAGAAGTTATCAGGACATGGAACATTCATTCGGATTTGGTAGGACGTCATGCTTTCGAGGATGCTTATTGAGTTATTCTAGCGTAGACATAGGCACGAGCTAGTGGAGTATGTTCGACCAGCGTTTCTTTCGTATTTACTTTCACACGTTGTATTGGTGTCATTTTTGCAACTCCATATTTATGACTATATCTTTTATTTGATTATCTTTATTTAGATGGTTGTTGTGAACACGTATGAGTTTACATAAATAGTATTATGCGAGATCAATATTTTTCAACATAAAGTTTAAGTAAAAACAATTCAAATTTTTCGCTAAAATTAACCTACATGAAGTAACAACGACGTATATAGGTTTGTCTGTGACCTCTGAGAGGTAAACGACGCCGGTCTCATTCGGTATCTAGATTCCGGTCTTGACAAACATGGTATCAGAGCATTAGGTTAAATTGCAAGGATAAAAAGTTCACATCAGCCACATCGAGTAGTTTCTAATTTATGGTAGTGAAATGTACTACTATCATGAATTAGAGACTGCATGATGTGTAGGAAAATTTCCCTTGTTCTTATCTTATCGTCCTTTCTTGAATGTCTGATTTCTTAGTATTTTAAACATATCTAACGTCGATTCTTATTTATTTCAAAAAATGAACACAAGGGGGAATTCTAGATGGGGAAGAGTAGAAGCAGCTGCTGGGGACAACCAAGTTCCACCTCAAGCTTCAGCTCTATGAGTGGCCATGCTAGTTAACCCAGTTGGGTTTAATGATGCTGAGGTGCGAACAATTTTGGCACAGATGGATCAAGCCATCGCTGTGCAGGCTCAGGCTATGATGGCCCAGACCAACAAACAAGAGGTTCAGCGGGAGAACACACCAGCACACAACATGGAGAATAGGTTGCTAAATTTTATGAGGATGAATCCTCCAATATTTATAGGATCTAAGACTGTAAAGGACTCTCAAGAGTTCTTGGAGGAGGTATAGAATATTCTGGTGGTGATGAGGGCACGGAGATTGAGAAAGCTGATCTAGCCTCGTATCAGCTAAAGAATGTTGCACAGGATTGGTGCAAGATGTGGCAAGATAGCAGGTCGTTGGGTGGAGGTCCGATCACATGGGAGATGTTTAATATAGTTTTTATAGAGGGTTCTTCTCCAGAGAAATGAGAGAGGCTAAGGTTGAGCAGTTCATCAACCTTAAGCAGGGCTCGATGACTATAAGGGTGTATTCCTTGAAATCATTACATTATCCAGGTATGCCACTTCTCTTGTGTCAAAAATAGGGACGATATGAGAAGGTTCCTTACAGGGATCTCAGATGAATTGAAGGAGTAGTGTCGGTCTGCGATGCTCTATGATAGCATGGACATGTACATGCTTATGTATATGTCTAGCGGGTTGAGGACAGCCGGAAGAAGAAGAGAGTCTGTGAGGCCAGGAGGCCTAACCCTTGTTACCAGACAGGTTCCAGCAGAGTTGGTGGTAGGAGTACTTTTCAAGTTCGTGTTAAACCCAAATTTAAAAAGGGGCATCAAAGTGCTGGGAACTTTAACTTTGAGAGGAGTGCAACACTTAAAGGAGGCAGACCCAAGCCAAAAAAGAGGAATGGAGACTAGGCACAAATGCCTACTTCAATTGTGGAAAGATCAGACACATTGTCAGGGACTGCCGACATAATAGGGGTAAGGCTAGAGGTAATGTGCAGCCTTTGCCTGATCCCCAGAATGCTACTGCAGCCAAGCCTCCTAAGAGGAACAAAAACACCTTGAATGGCAGGAAGGAGTAGGAGATGTTTGCAGATGTGGTCACAGGTATGCTGTAAGTTTTCTAAACCTCTGTTTATGCTATACATGATCCAGGGTCTACGTTTTTTTTTTGAATCCCTTGCTTGCTCTTACTTATGAAACACTACCTGAGGTTTGGATGATCCTATTGTAGTTGGTACTCTATTAGGAGAAAATGTGAGAGTTGATAGTGTTCATGAAGATTGCACAATAGTAGTAGTGGTAAGACTATGTCTGCAGACCTTGTTGAGTTACCCATGAATGATTTTGATATTATACTTGGTATGGACAGGCTCAGTAATGTTATGTCGTCGTGTATTGTGATAGTAGGTTTGTGAGATTCGGTTTCCCTAATGACTTAGAGCTTGTCTGGGAGGGGTACAATTCGAGTAGTTCAAGTCCCTTGTTTTAGGAGCTAAAAGCTAATAAAATGATGTCCAAGGGATTGTTATGTCATCTTGTGAGTGTCAATGATTAGATCATGACATTCCCTCAATAGACTCTGTGCCTGTAGAGAATGAGTTCCATGATGTTTTCCCCGATTAAATCCCTGAGTCCCTCCTCTTGAGAGATTGATTTTTGTATCGACCTAGGTCGTGGTACAAAACAGATTTCAATTCCTCCCTATAGAATGGATCAAGATGAACTCAAAGAGTTGAAGCTGCAGTTCAAAGATCTCACTTATAAGGGCTTTATCCGGCCGAGCATATTCCCTTTGGGCTCTCCAGTGCTGTTTGTGAAAAAGAATGATGGAACCCTTAGGATGTCCATCGATTATCCGCAGCTCAACAAAGTCACTATAAAGAACATGTATCCACTTCCCAGAATAGATGACTTATTCGATCGTCTCCAATAATCTATTTTCTTCTCGAAGATTGTTCTCTTTCCGGGTATCATAAGATTAGTGTTAGGGGGTAGATATCCCAAACACAACCTTTCGTACGCATATGGTCATTATGATTTCTTAGTCATGTCATTTGGTCTCACTAATGCAGTAGCTGCATTTATGGACCTCATGAGGCGAGTCTTCCGCGAATATCTTGATTCATTCGTAGAGTATTCATTGATGACATCCTCATCTACTCTAAGACCAAGAACAACATGAACAACATTTGAGACTTGCCTTGCAGGTACTTAGACAATATCATTTGTATGCCAAATTCAGCAAGTGGGAATTCTGGCTTAGATCACTGAACTTCGTGGGTCATGTTATGTCCAATTAGGGTGTGGAGGTGTACCCCAGGAAGATTGAGGCTATTAAGAACTAGCCAAGACCTCTTACTCCCACCGATATTCGTAGCTTTGTAGGATTGGCTCGTTACTACCGCAGGTTCAGAGAGGTTTATTCTTCCATTGATGCCCAACTGACAACTTTGACTAAGAAGAAAGAAAATTTTGAATGGGCGGAGACTTATTAGAAGAGTTCCAGGAGCTCAAGGATAGCTTACTTCAGCCCAGTGCTTACGTTGCCCAATTGTGGTGAGAATTATAGTGTTTATTGTGATGCATTTACAGTTGGTTTGGGTTATGTTCTTATGCAGGGTGCTAAGGTGATAGCCTATGAGTCCAGACAACTCAAGGTTCATGAGAAGAAATATCCCACTCATGACCTGGAATTGGCAACTTTGGTGTTAACATTGAAGCTATGGAGGCATTACTTGTACTGAGTGCACGTGGATGTGTTAAGAGACCACAAGAGTCTCTAGTACGTTTCATACAAAGGGAGTTGAATCTCCGTCTGCGCAGATGGTTGGAGTTGTTGAAGGACTATGACATGAGTGCCCACTACCATCAAGGGAAGGAAAATGTTGTAGCTGATGCTTTGAGAAAGTTGAGCATGGGGAGTACAACCCACATTGATGATGGGAAGAAGGAGTGGGTGAAGGATGCACATAGACTGGTTAGACTGGGTGTGTCGTTCATAGCTTCTACTAGTGGGGGTGTTTTAGTTCATCCCAATTCAGAATCATCCTTCGTAGCTGAAGTCAAGAAGGTTCAGCATCTTGATCCTGGGTTGATAGAGTTGAAGGACTCAGTGGTAGTAAAGATGAATAAGTCCTTTGCTTTGGGATGTGACGGCATACTTATGTACCAGAACATGTTAATAGATGTGGATTATTTGCGGACCAAGATTGTTGCAGAGGCCCATGGTTCCAAGTATTCGATACATACAGGTTCAACCAAGATGAATCATAAACTCTAGAAGATCTATTGTAGGATGGAATGAAGAAGTACATATCAAAGTATGTGCCCAAGTGTCCTAATTGTAAGTAGGTTAAGGTGGATCACTCAGATGATTGAGGTTCCGACTTGGAAATGGGAAGCAATTAACATGGACATCGTGGTTGGTCTTCCAATAACTAGGAGAAAACATGACGTTATTGTGGACAGGATGACTAAGTCTTCCCACTTTATCCCTGTGATGTCGACTTACAGGGACGAGGATAAGCCAGACTCTACATTGATGAGATTATGAG